>JANAWD010000296.1:0-47400 GCA_027627245.1 Meripilus lineatus | reverse complement strand
CGAAGTGGGATAGGGGAGAACCATACCTCGAGCGACACGCCCCACCACCATCCCCGGTGCCGCCTCCAACCTGTAAGTCCATAGAAATCAGCGAAAGTTCTCCAGGATAATCACTCACCTTCCACGATAGCAGTACGGCCTTGTTCCCACCACCTCCCACGTACCGCCTTCAAACCTACAAGAGAAAAAGAGAGGAAACAAATCAGCACAAGTTCTGCGGGGTTGTCACTTACCTGGAGCAGCACGGTCTTGAGCCCACCGCCTCCCACGTGCCACCACACTTCGAGATATACCTGGACAGATCAGTAGTCAAAGGACGAGAGGGGAGAAGCATACCTCGAGCGACACGCCCCGCCACCATCCCCGGTGTCGCCTCCAACCTGTAAGTCCAAAAGAATCAGCGCGAGTTCTCAACGGTAATCACTCACCTTCAGCAGCACGGTCTTGAGCCCACCACCTCCCACGTGCCACCACACTTCAAAGTATCCCTAGGCAGACATCAGTGACTCAAGAAAGAAACGGAGAATCGTACCCGCAGTGACACGCCCCACCACCATCCCCGGTGTCACCTCCTACCTGTAAGTCCGAAGAAATTAGACCAAGTTCTCGAGGAAAATCACTCACCTTTTACGATAGCAGTACGGTCTTGTTCCCGCCACCTCCCACGTACCGCCTTCAAACCTACAAGAGAAAAAAAGAGAGAAAACGAATCAGTACAAGTTCTGCGATGTTATCACTTACCTAGAGCAGCACGGTCTTGGCCCACCACCTCCCACGTGCCACCACACTTCAAGATAAACCTGGACAGATATCAGTAAGCCAAGAAGGAGACGAAGAAATCATACCCGAAGCGACACGCCCCACCACCATCCCCGGTGTCACCTCCTACCTGCAAGTCCAAAGAAATCAGCACAAGTTCTCGAGAATAACCACTCACCCTTTATGATAGCAGTACGGTCTTGTTCCCACCACCGCCCACGTACCACCTTCAAACCTACAGGAGAAAAAAGAGAGGGAACCAATCAGTACAAGTTCTGCAGAGTTATCACTTACCTGGAGCAGCACGGTCTTGGCCCACCACCTCCCACGTGCCACCACACTCACTGTAAAGTATACCTCGACAGATCAGTAGCCTATGAACGAGAGGATAGAACCGTACCTACACACGACCACGCCTCACCACCAACCCCAGTGCCGTCTCCAACCTAAACAGGTCAGCATCGTTCTCGGGGGTGGTCACTTACCTGGAGCAGCACGGTCTTGTTCCCGCCATCACCCTCGTGCCACCTCCATCAGCAAAGCAAAGAAGGAGGCAGGGCGAAGGGGAAGAGGGCTGGAAGGTGATGAGGCAGTAGAGGAGGAAGAGACTTGAGGGTGATCAGAGCGAGCGCGCCTGAATTTATCGACCTGAGAAAGGGAAGAGGCTGACGGGGCTGACGACCCAGCGGGACATGGACGCGTTCGTCGTGCGACGCGTTTGTCACATGGATCGTGTTCATCCAGATGTTTGGGTCGGTCAGAATTCGAAGACGGGGGGCGATCGCGAGTCCGACGTAGATGCCGCTCGGCAGGGTGAAGAGGAGAATAGGTGGTGCGTCTTGGGTTGGTACACTAGGTAGATTGTGTCCTCCGTGTTTGCTAGTATACTTTGCTGGTGTTCCCAGTGTTGACTTTCCATCGAAAACCGTAGTCAAAGTCATTTCTCTCAATCGTTTGTCCTCTTTGTCATAGAAAGTCTAGCTTGGTATGAAGCTTTTCGTGAGGCATATGCAATCGTTTGCCAACTTATCCATGTCAACATTCTACCTGATAGCCTCGCCTAAAACTTTCGACAGCATTCGCTCTGCGATTACTGATATCTGAACCTGAACTTGCTTACCCATAATAGGAATCGTGATAATCCATCATGATCCATAATCAACACAAGCAAACAGATCGCGCCAATGACACTATGTCAATTGGGGGTGCGAGTTCGTCGACGATTCAAACGACTTTCCAGCTGCTAGCAATCCTACAACATTCCGATTGAAATACTCGTTCTTAACTATTCTATTCGATGCGATATATCGATACTACATCATCTACCCTACTGTCTTGCAGTTTGATCCATCTCAAATGCTCTTCAACCCGTCGGAATCGCAGTGACTTGGGATCACGGATGAGCACCATAGAAGCTTCTGCAAAGAACGAGATAACCATTGGTATTCTCGAATCATCTAACTCTCTGATGATCAATACTGATGTTTAGCTGATCTGGTAACAGTTGCGGAAACTGTCAGTTTTCTCCAACGGGCTTCGTTTCATCACTGAGGGAAGTACTTGAATGGCTTGAAGCCTGAATATGGAGGCAATTGAAAAGACTTGCTGGTGGGCGACCACCTATGATATGAAAGACATGAACATCAATAGGCGTCTTTCCAACACCGACAAGCGCTAATAACTTGCCGCCTCGCACAAAATGCGTGTTTTGATGCTGAACGGCGTACCTAACACACCCTCTTCCCTCTCCGGACGTATTCGACCCTCCGGCTATCCCTGATTATACTCTTGTTCTGCGCTTCCTATATTTTCAAGTCGATTAATTCCACGAACCTTCTCATGGCTACAATCTCGGACTCGGAGCCACTCCCAGCGGACGATGATTCTTCGTATGTACCATACGACCCAAATACTCTGCTTGAACAAGAAGAGTTCTGGCGAGATCACCAGGTTTGGCTTGCCGAGAAGGGCTATATGTTACGTCCGAGATTTAGGCCTGATTGGAAACCTTCCTGGCAACCTGGGGATTTGCCTAGCAGATACGAAGATGGGGTATATAATAGGGTGTGCTTCTTTCTTTCCAAGTATACATCGTAACAAACAGTACCCAAACAGAGCATTCATCTCCTGGACGCAACCCGACTTTCGGACAATTCATTGGTCATGTTAAAGCACATCGACCGCAATGTTCATCCACATGAGCTCGAAATTGGCCAGTACTTTTCCCAGGAGCCACTCCTGTCGCATCCGAAGAATCATTGCGTCCCCGTTTTCGACGTTCTTGATATCCCCAACTCAGATAATGAATCCATCCTAGTTATGCCCTTGCTACGTGAATATGACAATCCCCGTCTCAAATCAGTGGGTGAAGCAGTCGACTACTTTCGTCAGATTTTTGAGGTAAAGATGAATTCGGAATATGAACATTCTTCTCACGGATTTATGATGAATCTAGGGTCTGCAATTCATGCACCAGTGTCATGTCGCCCATCGGTATAAAGGTCAACCATTCACTCCTTGGACCTGTCTGATATCCAGCAGGGATTGCATGAACCGCAATATTATGATGGATCCGAAGCCAACCTTTCCGAAACTGTATCACCCTTCCGATGACCGTCGTAATCTGAATTTCAAGGGCCGCGTGAAGTATTATACCCGCACAGCTCGACCGACAAAATACTTCCTCATTGATTTCGGTCTGTCGAGGAAGTACAACCCCGAGGACGGTGAACCTCGGGAGATCCCTATCAAGGGCGGTGACAAAACAGTTCCCGAATTCCGTGGTCGGGGTGAATTCAAAGCTCGTAATCCATTCCCGACTGACATCTACTACCTTGGAAATATGATTAGAGAAGACTTCCTGCAGGTATGTGTCCTTGTCACCTATATCCATATGTGCCGATCTGAGAACTTGTCAGCAAACGAGGG
The DNA here is from genome assembly GCA_027627245.1 of Meripilus lineatus. Classification (NCBI taxonomy): domain Eukaryota; kingdom Fungi; phylum Basidiomycota; class Agaricomycetes; order Polyporales; family Meripilaceae; genus Meripilus; species Meripilus lineatus. The sequence goes on along the minus strand of JANAWD010000296.1, from coordinate 43,713 downwards.
GAGTAGAGTTTATGGAGCCGCTGGTGAACGACATGGTCCAAGATGACCCTCTCAAAAGACCGAAGATAGACGAGGTAGTTCGGAGATTCGAGGAAATAACTCGAAAACTTTCTTCGTGGAAATTGCGATCAAGACTTGTTGAATTGGGGGAGAAGGAATATCCGGAGGTAGTAGTTCTTCGAACAATCCATCATTTCTTCAGGACCTTTGCCCATGTTCTCATGTTCCGCAATCCACTTCCACGACCACGTTTCTAGACATATTGTGAATCTCGACTTCGATATCGCGAACTCCCTAAATCCCCCTTTGGGCTGTCTTATCCTACATTCCACCGCGTTACTTTGTGTATTACAGGACTGAATTCCCACAATACTCATTGGCGCGCAGCCATTCTACCGTTACCGAGGCGAAATACAAGCCAGTTTGAACCACTCTCGACGTGTAGTCTCCTCGAACATAATACAAGCTGTGGGATGCCGGTCAGGACTACCGGGTCGAAGATCCCCACATGAAACGCTTTGAGTGATACATGACCAGACGGCCTGGGGAACATCCGAGTCGATTCTTGTTCTTGTGTTCAAGTCGGTACGACTTGCTCAAACCACGCTTTATTGGCAATCCAGCACGCTTCAAACGAACCGATAGCCTTATCTCGTCAATGGGCCTTGCAGTTTGAGCAAATTCGGACATGAGAATGATGGCACCTAGTATGTGTAAGATGGAGGCAAAGTTGCCTGAAGCCGTCATTGAGCGTTAAGCGCTTTCCCTTCTCCAAGACTCAGGTTTTCAAGGCGACGTGGTGCGACAGAGGCGATACATAAATACATTAGATTGGCAAGATCAACATTACACATAACCAGAACGTTTCACATGGCATAGACATCAGGGTATGCTTGTTGCGTGAGAGCAGTGTTATCAGTGAAAGGATCATCAAGATCATCGAGGAAGTCGTATGTTCCTGCAACAGTGTGGGATAAGGGAATCATTCCGATGTCTTGTCCGGTTTGCACGGGGTCTGGGGTGGTACTGGGCCCGGCAAGCGGACCCATAGACAATGATATCACCTGCGAAGCAACTCCTATGATAGGTCCAACAAGTTCCACAGGCAAAATGAGAGATACGTCAAGGGCAAAATTGCCAAACATACCTGCTGCCTGCAACAGAGGCAATGATCCGAAACCCAATGCGTGAGCAGAGCCTTGCGGGTCGTCCCTAACTTCTTCTGGAGCTGCTTCTGGCTCAGGCTCCGGTTCTGCAATTAAGGCGATGTGTCAATAAGGCGGACTTATCTCCTATGACCAATGAACGAACTTGTCCCAAATTCGTCTTTGATGTTCTGATGCGCTGCACTTGCGGAAGACCTCTACAAATAAAATGAGGTCGTGATAACCGCTGGAATTCTCAACATACCAGCACATCATCGTACAATTCTTGCGCGTCTGAAACAAGCTCCATTGCCTGTCGGGCCAACTTGTACTTGTCAATGATATCTGCCGGCTTGACGGACCATCCATGCCGCTTGAGAGAGTTTTTGATATCTCCATGCCTGGAATGGAGCCTACACCATTACCATTCAAGGAGATGGGCAGAAGTTGAGACTGGAAAAACTATCACTCACGTGTCGTATTGGTCGTCCAGATCACGGACATCAGATCGCGCCATCTGATGTTTCTCCTCTCGAAGTTTGAATATTGCAGCCTGCAGATGGCGTTCTCCTTCGGCCAAATTTGCCGACGGCATAACAAACTTGATGGCTTTGGCTATTCCAACACCAACCTTTATCCCACCGGTGGACGTAGTGGTGAGGTCTGCCAAGATCTGAGTGGTAGTGGTATCGACGGGCATGACTGACTGAAGAAACGATGACTCGGGGAGGGTGTCTGTGAGGAGTAAGAAGATGGGAAAGTTGGCAGTATCGATTCGACATCTTCTTCCTAAACCATTTTAAAGGGCCAATGCGGGCAACCACCTCAACAGAGTGCCTGGGAGAACTAGTCAACACGATGTACGATGTGAAATCACAAACGTCTCGAAAAAACGAGAAAAACGCACCTTGGGCGCATTGCTGATCCATGCGTTGGGTCAGTACTGTATTAGTAGACATGGTACATGATACCGCAGCGGAAACTGCCAGTTTTCTCCAAATCATTCGAAGTGTGGCGTAGCGGTCAACTTGGTATGATTTTGTGTGACCTAACCTGTTCAAGTCTTACTTGATCGGTTCAGGGAGTACTGGAACGACTCGAAGCTTGAATGGGGAGGCAATCTTCAAACTTTGCGTGAGCGACCACCCGAGTCAGTGATGAAATGGATCTGAACATAAATAGACGTCCACAAACCAAAAATGGTAAGTTCGACAGTGGTTCCCGACATCAATAAGCGCCTATATCTTGCCGCCTCACACAATATGCGTGCTCTGATGCGAACGGTATACTTAACCCTCCCTCTCCGAACGTCGTCGACGCCCCAGATATCCCTGATCATACTCTTCTTCGACACTTTCTCTATCTTCTATCCCAAGTCGATCAATTGGACTCAATTCTCATGACAACAATCTCAGACACGCTCCCGGGCCCAGCTGACGATGATTCTTTGCGTAGGCCGTACGATCCAAATGCCTTGCTTGAACAAGAAGAGTTCTGGCGAGATCATCAGGTCTGGCTTGCAGAGAATGGGTACATGTTGCGTCCAAGATTTAGACCTGATTGGAAACCCTCATGGAAGCCTGAAGATAATAGGCCTTACACATACGAAGATGGGGAACATAATAGGGTGTGATTCCCTTCAGTCTTGACATTTATCCCTGATAACAAACGGTGTTTAAACAGAGAAGACATCTTCTGGACGCGACTCGACTTTCTGATAATTCATTAGTCATGTTGAAGCACATATTTCGCAATGTTCATCCACACGAGATCGAAATTGGTCAATATTTTTCCCAGGAGCCACTCTTGTCGCATCCGAAGAATCATTGTATCCCCGTTCTGGACGTCCTTGATATCCCGAACACAGATAATGAAGCCATACTAGTGATGCCCTTGTTCCGTGAATATGACAATCCCCGTCTCAAGTCGGTGGGCGAAGCAGTCGAATACTTTCGTCAGGTTTTTGAGGTAAAGGAAGACTTCAGAATATGAATATTCCTCTTATGAACTCACGAGGGTTTTAGGGCCTGCAGTTTATGCACCAATGTCATGTCGCCCATCGGTATAGATGTTAACCATCGATCTCTTGGACCTGTCTGACGTCCAACAGGGATTGTATGAATCGCAATATTATGATGGACCCGAAGCCAACCTTCCCGAACATGTACCACCCTTCGCGTAAATATCGTAATCTGAATTACAAGGGTTCGGCGAAATATTATACCCGCACAGCTCGACCTACAAAATACTTCCTCGTCGATTTCGGTCTATCGAGGAAGTACAATCCCGAGGACGGTGAACCTCAGGAGATTCCTATCAGGGCGGTGACAAAACAGTTCCCGAATTCCGCGGCCGGGGTGTATTCAAAGCTTGTAATCCGTTCCCAACTGACATATACTACCTTGGGAACATGATTAGAGAAGACTTCCTGCAGGTATGGATCCTCGTCACTCATATCCACATGTACTAATATGAGCACTCGCCAGAAAACCAGGGGAGTAGAGTTCATGGAGCCGCTGGTGAACGACATGGTCCAAGACGACCCCCTTAAAAGACCGAACATAGACGAGGTAGTTCGGAGATTCGAGGAATTAACTCGTGACCTCTCCTCGTGGAAATTGCGATCAAGGCTCGCCCAGCTGCAGGAGTTAGAATACCCTGGGTTGGGTGGGATTCGAGCAATCTGGCACTTCTTCAGGACTGTCGCACATGTTTTCATGTTTCGCAATCCTCTTCCACGACCGCGTATCTAATCCCTAAAAACATACGAATCTCGTCATCGATATGGTAAACCCAATTCTTGTCGTTATTTAGGCTGCTTTTTCTGAACCCCTTTGCTTTGGATTCGTTTCGAGCTGTCATACCGTATATCATACCGTATTGCTCGGTATAACCTCCCATTACAAGATTGAATTTACGCTTGGGTAGTGAAAGGGCTTGCGAGGGAAACAGCCGCAAGAGAACCCCCGCAGACCGTGAGGAATAGTTAATATGGGTGCAAGGCGGAAGCATCAAAATCCCCCCCAAAAAATGAGCACGTCTTAATCGCATTGCTGATCCACGAGCAAGGTACATGTAGATGCGGTACCCACCGTATTCCACGTCGCAGTTAGTTTTCTGCATCTGGAGCTCGAGGACGAGTACGGTGATACAACGATTAACTCTCCGGTCTCGTTCACATGCATGGACTCGACTTCTCAGAGCACTCAGGACACTGACGGACTGAGGCAAAGACTTGCCAGTGTCTCCTGGGCCTATATGATATTGTGATTATGACGGCATGATATCCGAGCCGATCATGGCGCCCACAAACCAAGCACGATCAGTACTCAGTCTGCAAGTTGTTTCCGACTACAACAGCGCTTATTACTTGCTGCCTCGTACAATATGCGTGTTCTCAGGCTAATGCGAATGGAATACATAAAGGACCCCCTCTTCCCTCTCCGAGCGTATTCGGCGTCGCAGATATCCCCGGACATACGCTCGTTCTACACGTCCTTCATATTCTATTCTCAAGTCGATCAATTCGAGCAACCTTCTCATGACGGACGTCTCAGAGCCACTCCCGGGCCTAGCGGACGATGATTCGTTATATAGGCCATACGACCCAAATGTCTTGCTTGAACAAGAAGAGTTCTGGCGAGATCATCAGGTCTGGCTTGCAGAGAAAGGGTACATGTTGCGTCCAAGATTTAGACCTGATTGGAAACCTTCCTGGGAACCAGAAGATGTGCCTCGGAGACACGAAGACGGTGTACATAATATGGTGCGGTTCCCTTCTGTCATCGCATATCCACCTCATAACAAGCAGTTCTTCAATAGAAAATTCATCTCCTGGATGCGATCAGAGTTTCCGACAACTCATTGGTCATGTTAAAGCACATATCTCGCAATGTTCATCCACATGAGATCGAAATTGGCCAGTCCTTTTCACAGGAACCGCTCTTATCGCATCCAAAGAACCATTGTATCCCCGTTCTGGACGTCCTTGATATCCCCGACTCAGATAATGAAGCCATTTTTGTGATGCCCTTGTTCCGTGAATATGACAATCCCCGTCTCAAGTCGGTGGGCGAAGCAGTCGAATACTTTCGTCAGGTTTTTGAGGTAAGGGGAGACATCAAAATATGGATCTCACTCTCACGGATTCATGATGACTCTAGGGTCTTCAGTTCATGCACCAGTGTCATGTTGCCCATCGGTAAAACCGTCAATCATTAACCACATGGACCTGTCTGACGTCCAACAGGGATTGTATGAACCGCAATATTATGATGGACCCGAGACCAACCTTCCCGAACATGTACCACCCTTCGCGTAATCGTCGTAATCTGAATTTCAAGGGTTCGGCGAAATATTATACCCGCACAGCTAGACCTACGAAATACTTCCTCGTCGATTTCGGTCTGTCAAGGAAGTACAACCCCGAAGACGGTGAACCTCGGGAAATTCCTATCAAAGGCGGCGACAAAACTGTTCCCGAATTCCAAGGACGGGGTGAATTCAGACCTTGCAACCCGTTCCCAACTGACATTTACTACCTTGGTAATATGATCAGGGAAGACTTCCTGCAGGTATGGATCATTGTCGCCCATATTAGGATACGCTAATCTGACCACTTGTCAGCAAACGAGGGGAGTAGAGTTCATGGAGCCGTTGGTAAACGACATGGTCCAAGATGACCCCCTCAAAAGACCGAATATAGATGAGGTAGTTCGGAGATTCGAGGAAATAACTCGAAAACTTTCCTCGTGGAAATTGCGCTCAAGACTTGTCGTACTGGAGGAGAAAGAATATCCGGTGGTAATGGTTCTCCGAACAATCCATCATTTCTTCAGGACCTTTGCCCATGTTCTCATGTTCCGAAATCCACTTCCACGACCACGTGTCTAGTCCCTCAACACTCATGAGTCTCGTCTTCAATACTCCCCTCGCTTTATTTTCCCTTCGATATTTCCCTACCTTATATTTTGTTACTTTGTATTTTAGTACAGGGTTGAATTTCCAACGACACTTCTCAAAGGCGTGACACGCAATTACTCAAGCGAAGGGTAGGTAAGTTTGGACTACTCTCGACAACGAGTCAACGTGCAGTCGTGGACGTTCAAACTCCTCTCCAATAGTGGGAACGCGTGCGGAGGGGCAGGGCCGATACAGGGTCGACGATTCCGCATCAGACGCTAATCCATGACCACGTAGTAAATATCCGAGACGCACGCCCTGAAAAATGGAATTCTTTGAACAGTACTGTAATGCATTGCACCTCTCTTGAATTGCGAGTCTCACTGGATCTCGTTGGAAGTCGAGACAGAAGCTACGGATACCGGAGTACTGGGAAAACAGCGGACCACTCGTGATACGACCTTCGAATCCCCTGTGGTCACTCGTGGTCTAATTCCAAGTGTAAATCGTCTCCTTCTGGTGCAGAGATGACGGTAAGTTCTATCTTTATCCCTGACCTCGACTTCCTGCGTGCCACCTGACACCTCTCCACCTCTTATGTGGTTCCTAAGCATCAGGTCCAATTGGTTCGATGTATTGAAGTAGACCGTTCACTTCCTATACGGACCGTCTCCACTCCAATATGCCACTTGAAATGTGTATATAATTGCGGTGATGTTGATTCCAACGTTTGCGTTAACTTGAAACCATGAGGCTCCTACCATCTCTGATGCGTGGCTTTGCGACCTCTGTCGCTGTTGAAGTTCTCTGTGGTCCAACCAGAAGCCCAGGAATTCCACCCCAGCTCAACACTATCGCGAAGGGGAGGAATAAACTGTATTTCGGCTCCGCAACGAATGGAGATGAACTCACAGATCCGTCGTACCTACCACTCATCAACAATAACAAGATGTTTGGTCAGATTACTCCGAGACATGCCATGAAATGGGTAGGCTCCCTCTGGTCAAAGTAGGTTTTATGAGCTCTTAATTTTGCTTCAGAACGATACGGAGCCGTCCCCCGGTGTCTTCACGTTTGCGAAGGCAGAACAAATTGCACAGCTCGCAAAAACTAATAAACAAATCCTGAGAGGTGAGTGTTGAGTCATTCGTGCATTGACTTGGGCTGAGTTTCGGATTCGAAAGGACACAACTGCGTATGGCACCAAAGCCTCCCAGATTGGGTCGCTAATGGGACATTCACGGAGCCGGAACTAATTCAGATCGTGGAGAATCATTGTGGTACACTCGTTGGTCACTTCCGTGGTCAAGTGTCAGTTTTCTCTCTACCCTCTGCTCAATTCTATAAACAAGACTAACCTCTCTGAATCTTAGCTGTAAGTTTCAATCTCGATCCCCGAAGCTTGTTCTCATTACCGGCATTACCTCTCGTAGATTCATGGGACGTGGTGAATGGTGCGTGAACAAACCTATTTGGGGAATGACAGGCTGAAGAAGGAAACCACAGAGGTCATCGATGACGACGGGACCTTTCGCCAGGACGTTTTCTTCAACGCGACGGGCACTCGTTATATCTCGGCAGCATTCCATGCGGCAAGGAAAGCGGATCCACACGCGAAGCTATATGCCAACGAATTTAATATCGAAGGTCCGGGACCAAAGTCATCGGCGTACCTCAAGTTCATCAAGGCATTAAAGGAAGAGGGTGTTCCCATTGATGGCCTCGGAATCCAATCACATCTCATCGTCGGGCAACTTCCACCCAATATCACTGAAACTCTAGAGGCCTTCACAAAGCTTGGAATCGAGATCGCTCTCACGGAGCTGGATATCAGAATGCCATTGCCGGCGACACAAGAGATGATTGCGCAACAGAGGAGGGACTACGAGACTATCGTCTCGGCTTGTAATGCATTGAAAAGGTGTATTGGCGTGACAGTTTGGGACTTCACTGACAAGTATTCTTGGATCCCTGGGACATTCCCCGGAGAAGGAGCTGCTTGTCCATGGGATGAGGTATGTTGCAGGATACGTTTGAGACGTACCTTACGCGGACCTTTCCTAGAACTTCGAAGAAAAACCCGCATTCTTTGGGATCATCGACGGGTTTGGTGGAGGAGTTTGAGGGTCGGAGTCCAGTTGACATAATTTCATTGATGAAATGCGTAGTGAGGTGTTGCTTTCGCGCTAGCTTGAATTTTTCTACGGCTGCTAGATAGTGTATGTATTTTGTGGATGAGAAGTGCTACATTGCAGTGAGTCGCCACTCAATCAACTCAATTACTTGATCAATGCGAGGCCAGAGGGGTCATCGTGGGAAACGCCTTTTTGGTGCGAACATCCGCCAAATTGTGCGCTGCAAGTTACACGTCCCGACTCCCGACTGTCACTGACTAACACCAAGGGCAGGGGAGAGCTCCAAAAACAAAACGATGTATAGAGGTGCCATTTCCAGGATTTCTCGGCCCTATCTTGTCCATATCTCTCCCTTCAGAGCTCAGACTCTCGCGGCCTCACGTTTTTCAAGTATCTCGCGGCCAGTACGGACGAATTCACCTACAGTCTCCCGAATCCTCGCCTCGCATTATTCGACAAGTGTTAACGAGACCGCAAATGATGCTGAGGTGAAGGATCTCGAAGTGAAGGATATTTTGCAAGATTCCCGAGTGAGTTACTTCTTACACATCATAATATGCAAAACCAGTGACATTACCTCCAGGGAACTCCGTCACAGGAAGGCCAGTCCTCGAATGCTTCAGAACTTGTGCAAGAGAATGGTGCTGAGGCGAAGGCTACTGAGGTGAATGATGGTTCGCATGTCTCGTCAGTGAGTTATAATGACATTGCACTCAGGAAACACCGTCTTTGGAGCATCAGTCACCAGATACCCCAGAAGCCGTCCAAACAGGTGATACTGAGGTGAAGGTTGCTGAGGTGGAGGATATTGTTCAACCCTCTCAAGTGAGCTTCCTCTCCCGCGTCATGGTATCCGATCTCAATACCATTAGCTTCAGGCAACTCCGTCCCCAGAGAACCAGTCATCGGGTACTTCAGAGGTTGTGCAAGAAAACGTTACAAAGGTGAAAGTTGCTGAGGTGGAGGATATTTTGCATGTCTCCCAAGTGAGTAACGTCTCGTACGTCATGGTGTGTAATTTCAATACCATTGCCTTCAGGAAACTGCCTCTGTGCAAGACCAGTCGTCGAGTACTCCTGAACTCGCACAAGAAAATTCTATCGAGGAAGGCGCAGAAATCAGGTCATCAAAGTCTGGTATGTGGACCTTCAACTCAGACATCCGAAACCTCAGAACCAGACTCAATCGTCATAACGTCTTCCGTTGCGGGTACAGATGACGTTTCACAGCTTCTCCTTGAGGGTCTTCCTCCCCTCCCAGCCAAGCCCAAGTACCCTTGTCCTCACCTCTCTGACGAAGAGGTTATGACATACCTTGCACCGTTATACCTACGAGGATGGGGTGTAATCCGCAAGAAAACTGCGGTCCATGGAACTACAAAAAGGCCATTATTTCTTATAAAGAAGTTCTCGTTCAAGTCCTTTGACCACCTCATGTTGTTCGTGAATGACATGGTGCAAGTTATTCAAAATGAAAACGTGCGCGTTCTGTTTGATCATGCATTTCGTTATCATATTTACCTCGATCTTGTAGCATGAACCACTATTCCACGTTTCTGGAAACAGGCTCAAATTCTTTACTCACACGCACTCTGCTACAATTCCAGGCGTTACCGACCCTAATCCGCAATCCCCCAAACATATATTCCCCGGTATCACATTACGTGATATTCGGTTGGCTTACCTTGTTGAAGACCTGGAGGTGAAACACCTTCAATCTGGGGGTGCCGTTCGAGCGCATGAAGTCAAATTTTCGGGATTCCGACCCTCCTCGCTGCTTCCTTTGTGTGGATATGACAATTCAACATGGCGGGATCACAATCAAGGTGGAGATATACAAGATCTCCTCACCAATGTCGATGAGGCGTTTTACGACGTGGAGGGGCCGAAGAGGAAACAGCTCCCCGCCGTTCCCAGGCGTAAACCACGTTGTCCGGCTTGCAACGGAGACCATACATTGACCAAATGTCCCGACCGGAAAGGAATTAAACCCGTAGGAAAATGCCATAGTTGTGGAGGTGACCATTGGATTATTGATTGTCCCGAACACAAGCCCCGTTGGGTAGTAGGAAACGCGAAGTCATAACGGGTGCTTATTACATACATACAGTTGCCTTCATTTACTCGCATTTCTTAATAGGATTATCAGGATTGATACTCAAGGATTGAACTCCTACGAGTAATCGCCTTGAGCTTCTCACAACGGGGGTTTTTTTTTTCCTTTGGCCACTCTTCCGTGTCTCTATCCAGATGTCAGAATCTTAAAGGTGATGCCAGTGTCCACGGGACGAAAAAGACCGAACTGAGAGGCCGAGGGCGGGTACTCTCTCCAATTCGTCTGGTCGGCCCGGTGCACGGGTCCACGTCACCGAAAGGTTGGTCCTCGTTGCCGCGAAGGTTTTGAACTTTGAACGCTACGAAGATTGAAATAATGGACCTCTGATTCACTCTGCGGATGCCGATCCCAATATTGCCGAGGATGTTAAGTTCGGGAAGGGAGATGGCGCTGGGAGACCAAGGTGGCGGGCAACGATCGAGAGTGAGTGATGGACGATAATCGTGCGCAAGCCGCACGTCGCCTCTCCAAGTGTTGTTCTACTTGGAGAGACGTAAGTAATTTTTTCTAGTTGTAATTTATACGGCGTACTCACCTAAACCTAGTGACACGGCGGCACCAGGTAAATATACAAAGTGTTGTACCGCTCGGAGAGACTGACACCCAGCCCGACCCCGTGAGGAAATTTCCCCGCGCAAACCCTCTGCTACGATGCTGGTATCGTCGCGTCCACTGTTCTCTACCAAAAGCGCGAGTTCTACACGGAACTTCACTTATGCGGTGATATGCGAAGAGCTAGCATTATATCTTGCATGTCCCACAAAAGAGTAGACCCAATCACGTCCATGGACGATACTAGTTTGTCATTTTCCATCTTTCCTCTCAATATGGTTAGGCTCAGCAGACGAGAAATGAGGGTAGAGGCAGGGAGTTGACCTGTCGGAATCCCGTGAGCACTTACTGACTTGCTTTGCGACCCAGCCCGAATCAATTATTGAATAACACTTGAAATGAGTCGACTTACAATTGTTGGGTAGGATCGATCGGTGCTGCTTCTTGAATATCTGCTTCGGACAGCAGCCTGCAATAACGAGTTTGCGAGTAACGATATGCCGAACTCTCATGCATACGATGAACCGCAAGCAGTGATGCTTATTCGTTTTTCAGGGAAAGCTGTGCCTCTGTCTGGCCCTTAGGACGGCGCACTCGTCGTGCCCCTTGGAGGCTGCATGGAATTGGCCTTAAGGGACATGAAACTGGGGTACTAGTAGCACCCTGATTCCGCGAGGTGGGTACATTCGCTGCGTTGTTCCTTCCCCGTGTCCTTGGCGTTATTTGGGGGTGAGTTCTATCAGAAGAATTCCGTATTTTCCAGCCATCTATCAGTCGCATATCGTCTTTAGACCACTGTGGCGACCTAAGTACAGCACGGCCAACGCACGACGCGTTCCACGCAGGACATATTAATTGCATCCTGGTGCCCTCATTTTTCGATACTTGGGGCCGCGACTGCACATACGTCCTAAATCCGCGCATCTGTCTTGTCCTTGTTACGACTACTTTCTCATGAACGTATGCCGCCCTCAATTTTTGGGTCACCGTGGTGCTTCTCCGTCTTCATCGCCTGATCCATGAGTACTGGATTTCCAAAGATTGGAGATGGATTAAGGGGACGGGCTAATTCTTGCACGAGTATGGCGTGGTAAGGACTCGGACTCCCACATCGAGTCATTGAGGAAGAAACAAGGTAGCATGGGAATTCAAGTTGTCCATATTTGTGATGCTCCCTCGAGGCTTCCTTCATTGCACAAGTGCACCCGGATATATTCCGTGATGCGTCCATCAGAAGATGCGTCTCCAGCCCGTCTCCTGGACATCGGATCGAAACGTTCCTGGTAGACCAGACTCCGTACCTTGGGATCGCTATTCACGAATTGCGCAAGCAACGTGGGGGCCACTTTTTTGTGCATACTACTCTGATTCGGAATGAATGAATCCTTTGTGACATACCAACGGCCAATCTGTGTGACGGCATAGATATTCATGGACGTGTCACATCTGGAAACTTAGCACCACAGAAGAGAAATACAACCAGAAACAACGGTATTTTTCTGCTTCATTAATATGCTACTGGTGTGACAATATGTCTAGATGAGTTTGTATTGTGATATGCGGCGAATGTAATGGAAATTCCGGAGGGGCCTTATCCTGAAAGAGAAAGCGAATGAACTCAACATCGACAAAGTAAACTATGGAGAACGCAATAACGAAAGCTAAGTGTGCATGAGACCAAGATAACATGTGGAAAGCGACATTATGGGTCCATCTTATGGACGAGGACGGGGAATAGGGTTTCGAAATAGTAAAATGTGAGCTGAAGTCCTGAAAAAGTGATGAACTCTTCGCATGACCCTCTCGAAGCGCGAAAGCTCATGCTCATCTAGTTCCACAAGTCGTGACCGTAGTTTCCACACCGACAGAGTTGAAACCAAGCTATCAAATCGGGTAACGACTTCGTCAATCGTTGGTCGTTTCGACGGTTCATTCTGCACCATGTCGTCGACTAATGATTGCACAAATTCCAAACCCTTTGTTTTCTTCTCAAATACTTTTGGTTAGCGGAGAAGATATAACCAAGAAGGATACATTACCAGTAGAAAAAATTTCTTGATCATATTGCCGAGGTAATAGATATCGGTTGGAAAGGGATTACACTCCTGATAATAACCGTCACCTTGAAACTCTGGAACAGTTTTGTCACCTCCTCGGATTGGGAACTCGCGTGGTTCGCCATCCTCAGGATTATACCTCCTCGAAAGGCCAAAATCAATGAGGTAGTACTTGGTAGGTCTCGCAGTACGCGTGTAGTACTTTGCAAGACCTCTCCAATTTTTGTTCCTTCGATCTGCGATCGGGTGATACATATTAGGGAAGGTTGCTGATGCATCCATCATAATGTTGGGTCCTTGACAGTCTCTGCGACGGAAAAACGAGTGTTCAGAGGTTGGTATACACTGGCGTCAGGAATCGAAATAACGGACCGGTGGGCGACGTGGCATTGATGCATGAATTGCAATCCCTGTGCGAAAGTTAGGTCCAGTGCTCTTGTCGGAGATGATAGAAGACGTGCCTCGAAGATTTGTCTGAAAAATTCGACAGCTTCACCAACCGACTTCATTCGTGGGTCCCAGAATTCACGAAGTAATGGCATCACCATGATGGCTTCGCCATCGGTGTCGGGTATGTCAAAAACATCGTAGATGGGGGCACATCGGTTCCTCGGATGGGACGCAAGAGGCTCAGAGGAGAAATATAAACCAATAGCAGTCTCGTGTGGGTGGACTTTACGAGAAAATCGCTTCAAGCCAACAAGCGCATCGTCGGATATTCGTGTTGCGTCCATCACCTGGGGGTACTAAAAGGCAACATAGGAGAATCCGAGTACATGCCTCAGGTCACAACTTACTATGGTGAACTTCCCGTCTTCAAAGAACCAAGAAAATTGGTGATCCTTCCAAGATGGCTCCCAGTCTGGGGAATACCTTGGGCGCAACATGTACCCTTTCTCGGCTAACCATGGTTGGTGGTCTCGCCACCAAAACTCGTGAGGTAGTAGTTTCTTTGAGTCGATAGGCTCCTCGCCCGAAGCCAGAGATTCATTGGTAGGAGAAGCGGATGAAGTCATGGTGTTGACGTTGTGGACCTTGAACAGAATCGGATTCCAGTTTGCCAACAAGAGAAGAAATCGGACTCGAGTGACAGGTGTCACATCAAAGGAGATACCTCCCTAGACGCCGGAGAGGTTACCGCATATAGGCTTAGAGTTGGACCATCATGATTGCCATCTCCCGATTTTCCGAATCCGAGTGTTTGCTCATTCGATGATGTCGGTTTGGTATCGCAGGTGGGGTGGTATGATACTCAGGCAACATCGCTCTTGCTCCCTGGAACGTGGTTAGCATGCGGCGCAATCTGCTTCGACCTCTCCAGATCTTGTATGAATTGCTTTCTCATAAACACAAAGGCGACTCACCTATATATTATGGCTCAACGTTCGCCCCTTCAGCACCAAGTATCCTACACCTCTTTCTTCGAGTTCTAAGTTCCCTCTCCTCGCTACTGCTTTCACGCGTCAAAATATGACTCAGGCTCCGGATTCGACTATTCGCAAAGTCAGGGAGCACCTGGCTCATTCGAAGACTCATCTGGATTACCTCAAGAAGAATGCTCCCAATTTTGACAATAACTTCTCAGCCGACAAGACTTCGTACAGGGAGTAAGCACAGATTGCTCGTATCTTCAATCCGAATCATTGAAGTTATAAGTAGGCTTTCGGAGAAAACCACTCGACTTGAGGCGATGAAGCGTGCCCCATGGTCGATTAAACCTTTCAACATTCACAGCAAGCTCATAGCCCCTATCAGCGCGCGCGAAGTTGCGAAGGAATCCGAAAAACTTGACCTGAAACTGGTCGGTAGCATGCGTGGCGCATTCCGTCTAGTGCAGGCTTGTAGACTGAGATTTCTCACTTAGAGTGCCTCTTCAGAACAGGCTCGCCAAGAGATCCAGGACAGAGTCCTCGATATACGTATGTTCATGGATTCTTGTCGGGAAGAATACTCATTGAGAATCAATACCCTGGTCATGCATATTTTAGGACGTGAGGATTCGGATTCACGGGTGTCGCACATTGATCCAAGTCTACAGGAGGGACAATTAGGTACAGTTTATTCTCCTCGCCCTTCCCCATTTTGTCACATGCATTCTTTTATGTTGATTATGCCATCTGACTTCGGTTCAATCTGAGTAGGCGGCCCCCAAGTCGCTGTAGACCTCCACCAGTCCCGGTCCTTTAATGCTCCGGGATCATCAGCCAATGTTCAAGTTGGCAGGTCTGCCAGTGGGGCCATTGGACGGTTCACCGAAAATCAAGAGCGGTTCGATGATTCCAGCATCATTTCTGGTGAAGAAAGGCCCCCCACGGCCGCCAGTGGTGGGACTGGTGAGCACTCTATCAGCGAGTTTCCTTTTGCGATCAAGCAAGAAGGGACCAATGCGTATGTAATATATGGAGCGAACAACAATTCCAGTTCCTCTGATCAATTGTAAAGTCCTGAGTTACGTTTCCACCTCCTCCCCCCCTCCTGCCATGTATTGGACGGTCCCAATGTAGACTTGGTTGCGGTATTTCGGTACTACCTTCCAAATTACTATCCTTCAAGTTCATGCTAGTGTTCAACCGATTGGCTGTGACCGAATGGCTCCCTAATCCTCGACGCCATATTATCCTTGACGTAGTTTGACCCTCATGACCAAGGTCACTTTTGACAGTTCGGTAAGCCAGAATCCAGTCAATTGTGCACTGTCGGGAGCCCTGGGCATGTGGCCTATACTAGTATGCTGGTGTCGCTGAGGTGCGTGGCTGTCGGCGGCAGCCTGAGCAGGGTCATCAAGGGAGCACAACACAGCTCAACGACTCTCAATGACTAGGTCTAGCTAATCCCTGGGTCAAGAAACGCGACACCACCATGATAATTTTGCAACTTCGGTGTTGTCGCAACTTGATTACAAACCTATTTTTTGACCTGTTTGGTGGCGACTCACTCATCATGATCTACCCCTGCGAGTGGGCCACACATGATATGAGTATGAATACTGTGGGGGTGGGGATACTTGCTCGCCTCTTCTGTTTCTGAGTGACGAGCTTGACTTCGTCCATTTAGTTTCCCGCTGTCATGGTCTCACAAGGGCCAGATGTATGATTACAAGAATGACACATATATACCCTTGTATCCCCGATGTATCACAATGATCACAACAAGACTACGGAACAATTATCGGAGCCGTTCTACATAATTTGTATGATGATATGTACGTGTTGTATCTGTTTAAGGGACCACAGTATCTTCTAATGATGGCTGGGCGAAGATCATTGGCAACACGTCATCCATTCGGATGTAATGGTCACCAGGAAGGAAGCCTCGAGCCAGGGACAATTTTCACTAACGCGAAAAATATGAGTAAAACTCCCAGGTTCAGTCGTTTACGGCCAAACTGACTCGATGTCAGAGTGCTCAGTGCGCCATGCCCATGCGTGTTTCGTCCTGATCTCCTTGGGTTATTTCAATCCTTGGAAATTTGGTGCTCGTGGATCAGGCGATGAAGACGGAGAGGAACCAAGTGATGTAAAAGTTAGGGTCGTCATATGCTCATGAGAAAGCAGTCGTACCCGAGACAACTTGAAGAAGATGGGGACGCGTACGTACACGTGCAGCTATCCAGAGGAAATCATTTCAGAGGACATGACATATCAGATGAAACAAACAACATCTCGTCAGTATTTCAATTTGGCCACAAGACGGGTGCCGTTTCAAGCCAGTGGACTGCGACTGGCATTCGCAGCTCTTGTGAACACGATCCGGTAAGCGTCAAGGTGTTATTCACGTTCACCATAGTAGTTTCCCCCGCACGCTGTAATTGGGGTGCGGCTATAGTGTTATTATCCTCGTGTCTCTCTTACGAGATATTAACTCCCTAGGCTTGATCCCTAAACGGTGCGAGGAATCCACATCGAGCTGTGGGCGCAGGCCTTCAAACCCAGTACCGCTGACGAGGAACTATACGAAATGAACGCATCCTGGACGTGTAAGCATCTGAAGAAATGTCCCAACCAAAAGCCAATCAAACCCAAGAAAAACGCCATCGTTTTGAAGGTGAACATGGGTGGTTATTTGTCCTCATCACTGACACGACTCCCTCACTGGGTAGGGTGATGACCGGATCTGGAAGGGAAAGTCTATTAGTCTGACGACGAAAACTTATGCTATCTAGAAAGCAACAACGAAAGCAAAGTACGCACAAGTCCAAGACAATACAGTATGTGAAAAATAGAGTATGAGTTCTTATTACGGATGGGGACGGGGGATGGGGTTTTTAAATGTCAAAATGTGAGCCGAAGTCCTGGAAAAGTGATGGACTTTCCGCAAGACTCTCTCGAAGCGCGAAAGCTCATGCTCATCTAGTTCCACAAGCCGAGAACGTAGTTTCCACACCGACAGGGTTGAAACCAAGCTATCATATCGGGCAACGACTTCGTCAATAGTCGGTCGTTTCGACGGTTCATTGTGCACCATGTCGTCGACTAATGATTGCACAAATTCCAAACCCTTTGTTTTCTTCTCAAACCATTATTATTAGAGTGGAAGATGGAATGCAGAACGATCCCTTACCTGTAAGAAGTATTCCTTGATCATATTGCCAAGGTAATAGATATCGGTTGGAAAGGGATTGCACTCCTGGTCGTAGCCGTCACCTTGGAACTCCGGAACAGTTTTGTCACCTCCCCGGATGGGGAGCTCGCGTGGCTCGCCGTCTTCTGGATTATACCTCCTCGAAAGACCGAAATCGATGAGGTAGTACTTGGTTGGTCTCGCAGTACGCGTGTAATACGTGGCACGACCTTTGAAGTTCTTATTCCTTCGGTCTGAGATTGGGTGGTACATATTGGGAAAGGTTGTTGAGGGGTCCATCATGATATTGGGTCCTTGACAGTCACTGCAACAGGAAAACGGGTGGGTGCTCAGAGGGAGAGATGTACTAGTATCAAGAACCAAAGGGTCACGGACCGATGGGCGACATGGCATTGATGCATGAATTGCAACCCCTTCAGCAAGTTAAGTCCAGTGCTCTTGTCGGATATGATGACTTTGATATAAGACTTGCCTCGAATATCTGTCGGAAAAACTCGACAGCTTCACCAACCGACTTCATTCGCGGGTCTTCAAAGTCACGAAGTAATGACATTACCATAATGGCTTCGCCGTCGGTATTGGGTATGTCAAAGATTTCATGAATTGGGGCACATCGGTTTCTCGGATGAGATGCGAGAGGTTCAGAGGAGAAATATAAAGCAATGTCAGCTTCGTAGGGGTGAACTCTACGAGAAAACCTCTTCAAGCTAACCAGCGCATTGTCAGATATTCGTGTTGCATCCATCACCTGAGAGTACTACAGGATAACGTGAAAGAAGTCTGAACACATTCTTGGAATCATAGCTTACTATAGTAAATTTTCCATCCTCGAAAAAATAAGAGATTTGGTGATCCTTCCAAGATGGCTTCCAGTCTGGGGAGTACCTTGGACGCAGCAAGTATCCTTTCTCTGCTAACCATAGTTGGTGGTCCCGCCACCAGAACTCGTGAGGGAGAAGGTTCTTCTTCGAGTGGACAGATTTTTGGTCACACTTCAAAGGTTCCTTTGCAGGAACAGTATGTGAAGCCATGCTATTGGCGTTATGGGCTCTGGGATAGGATTGTCGTTCCAATTCGGCAGCAAGAGGCGGGCAAGAGGTGAAACAGCAGTGGGGTCACGAGGAGACCGTTTTGGTGGTACGCCACAACCTAGGCGCCATTCGGATGGCAACGAATTGCTGTGATCGTCACTGTACGATGTTGTTGAACGGTTTGTCTCCACGGAACCTATCGCACCTGACCTACGCGATCATTGCTCGATGCATTGTAGCCACCTACAAACCTGAAATCATGACGCCCTTCCTCCAGACATTCAATAATTCTCTTCGTAAGGGAGCGGTAACGAAGTACTGGGTTGTGGGATGCAAAAAAATGTTTGTTTGGACGATAACTCTATGATTAAGTGTGCTTGAATTCAAGCGAAGAAGTCAAGGAGAGATTACAGTGGTGGCCCGATGTTATACAATCTTGAAAGCAACAACGAAAGCAAAGTCCGCGAGAGTGCGAGAAAAACGGAAGCACGGGTTTATATCATGGATGGGGACGGGGGATAGGGTTTTTAAATGTTAGAATGTGAGCTGAGGTCCTGAAAAAGTGATGAACCCTTCGCAAGACTCTCTCGATGCGCCAAAGCTCAGGCTCATCTAGTTCCACAAGTCGTGACCGTAGTTTCCACACGGACAAGGTTGAAACCAAACTATCGAATCGAAGAACAACTTCGTCAATCGTCGGTCGTTTCGACGGTTCATTCTGTACCATGTCGTCAATTAATGGTCGCACAAATTCTAAACCCTTTGTTTTCTTCCCAAACAATTTTTGTCAGGGCAGAAGATTGAGTGTAGAAGGATATGTTACCAGTAAGAAATACTCCTTGATCATATTGCCAAGGTAATAGATATCGGTTGGAAAGGGATTGCACTCCTGATAATAACCGTTGCCTTGGAACTCCGGGACAGTCTTGTCACCTCCCCGGATGGGGAACTCGCGCGGTTCGCCGTCTTCTGGATTATACCTCCTCGAAAGACCAAAATCGATGAGGTAGTACTTGGTTGGTCTCGCAGTACGCGTGTAATACGTGGCACGACCTTTAAAGTTCTTATTCCTTCGGTCTGAAATTGGGTGATACATATTGGGAAAGGTTGCTGAAGCATCCATCATAATATTGGGTCCTTGGCAGTCTCTGTAACGGGAAAACGGGCGAGTGATCAGAGATATATATGTACTGGTGTCAAGAACCAAAGGGTCACGGACCTATGGGCAACGTGGCATTGATGCATGAATTGCAACCCCTTCAACAAGTTGAGTCTAGTGCTCTTGTCTGATATCATGTCTTGGATTTAGGACTTACCTCGAATATCTGTCTGAAAAACTCGACAGCTTCGCCCACCGATTTCATTCGCGGGTCGTCAAAATCGCGAAGCAATGGCATTACCATGATGGCTTCGCCATCGGTGTCGGGTATGTCGAAGATTTCGTAAATTTTGGTGCATCGGTTTCTCGGATGGGATGCAAGAGGCTCAGAGGAGAAAAATAGAGCAATTTCAGCTTCATAGGGGTGAACTTTCCGAGAAAATCGCTTCAGAGTAACAAGTTTATCGTCGGATATTCGTGTTGCGTCCATTACCTGGTGGTACTAAGACATAACTTACATGAGAGAAGTTAAACGTATTCCTGAAGCCACAACATACTATAGGAAATGTCCCATCTTCAAAATGCCAAGGAATTTGGTGATCCTTCCAAGATGGCTTCCAGTCTGGGGAGTACTTTGGGCGCAGCATGTATCCTTTGTCTGCTAACCACAGCTGGTGGTCCCGCCACCAAATCTCGCCAGATGATAGTTTCGTCCAGTCGACAGGTTTTCTTACTGACACCAGAGATTCATCAGCTGGAGAAGCGGATGGAGTCATGGCATTGACGATGTGGACTTTGAACAGAATCGTTTACCAGGATTACCAGCGAGAGGTGAAATAAAACGAGAGTGACGGATGTCACAGGAGAGACTGTGGCATAGACGCTGGAGGCCGGACCAGAGATTCATCGGCAGGAGAAGTAGATGAAGTCATATTACTTGAAGACCGGCGCTGCGCGACGCACGCCAAACCGATTCATGGTTCAAGTTGACTGTGAGGTCTACATAAGAATATATTCTTTGCAAGTGATTTTGCTTTCAAAGACATGAATTTCGGTCTCATCGTACCTGTATCCGTGTGGCCCTCGCTCGTTCGCTCCGCTCACTCGTCTCGGGCCCTAGTAAGTCCAAAGATAACCACAAACACTCAACTTGAAGCTTTGAAGTGGTGCCAGTGGTGGCAGGTTGAACGCCGAAGACTGCCGAATTCCCTTCAAATCGTGTTTACAAGAAAAATGACGTCATTTACTCCGCTTTCTCACGTCATGTAATTATGTTTACTAAAGCAGATACCTTTTGTAGTAATTTTCTGCCACAAATCTCGAAGCGGAGATTGTTTCTACCCCAACACCGACACACGTCAACCAATAGAATCACTCCGGACAACAAATCTTCATTTCCGAATCCATAAGAGGTATAGTTTGCCTCTCTCGACCTCAAAAACCCGCCGTCACTAGAAACCCGATTCTGAAGCCATGAATCGGAACTGACGTTTTGGATCCCGAAGCAGGATCGTCGTCCCGGTTCAACAGCAAGGGGTGAAACGAAAGATACCATTGTGCTGCTTGAGTATTATTGGCGTCTGTCTGACTACTACGTTCAACTCTTCTCGTCATACTATGGCCTCAGGTTCCGAGTCTACTCCTCCCCCTCTTAGTAGAGTTCCGGGTCGTAAGCCTTACACTTACAGCAAAAGGCCTCTCCTTTCTCACGAAATATGGTGGCGGGACCACCAACCATGGTTAATGGAGCAAGGATACGCACTACGTCCAAGGTATCATCCTGATTGGAAACCATCTTGGGGGCCCACCGATTATCCAGGGTTTTTTGAAGACGCGGAATACACGATTGTACGTGTCGTTTTTTTTTTGTGCATTTCGATTTTTTTTTGTAAACCTCTATCTTAGATTGGCAAGGTGATGGACGCGGTAAGGGTGTCCGACAACTCACTTGTGTCCATGAAGCGTATTTCCTGCAGAGTTCACCCTCACGAGGTCGAGATCAGTTTATTCTTCTCTTCAGAACCTCTTGCGTCCCACCCCAGAAACCGATGCGTACCAATATACGATGTTCTCGATGTCCCCGACTTGGATGATGAAGTACTCCTGGTATTACCTTTGCTCAGAGAATTCGATGACCCCCGGATAAAATCTGTCGGGGAGGCCGTGGAGTTCTTTCGGCAACTATTCGAGGTATGGTTATGTCTCACCCGACTGGGCCATTTTGTCCAAGTACTAATCTCGGTCTCTCTCAGGCATTGCAGTTCATGCACCAATGTAATGTCGCACATCGGTCCGTTCTTTCGACTAGAGTGCGCTTGGATCGGAATACTAATTTTCTTGTCTTCCAAAGGGATTGCCAAG
The DNA here is from genome assembly GCA_027627245.1 of Meripilus lineatus. Lineage (NCBI taxonomy): Eukaryota > Fungi > Basidiomycota > Agaricomycetes > Polyporales > Meripilaceae > Meripilus > Meripilus lineatus. The sequence continues at coordinate 21,735 of JANAWD010000296.1, read as the reverse complement.
GTCCTAACATTATGATGGATCCGACAGCGACTTTCCCCAATATGTATCACCCAGCCTCAAGTCGGTTGAACAGGAATTTTGAGGGATTTGCCAAGTACTACACGCGTACTGCGAGGCCTACCAAATATTATCTCATAGATTTCGGCCTCTCAAGGAAGTACAATCCAGAAGATGGCGAGCCACAGGATTTCCCAATCAGGGGTGGTGACAAAAGTGTGCCCGAGTTCCAAGGTAATGGTGTATGCAAGCGATACAACCCCTTCCCAACGGATATCTACTACCTCGGGAACATGATCAGACAATACTTTTTACTGGTATGCCCTCTCTGCTATGTGGCATTCCGATTTGATGCGATCTGTCACCAAACAACAAAGGGCGTGGAGTTCATGCAACCGTTGGTGGATGACATGATACAGGATGATCCCCACAAAAGGCCTACCATTGACGAGGTCGTCGCACGATTCGACCAGTTGATTCCGACACTGTCCACTTGGACGCTACGTTCAAGGCTGATTGAATTGGAGGAGAGCGAGAAATGGCCCATCTGTAGAGTCCTCCGACGGGTACATCACTTCTTCAGAACTTCTGCCCACATTTTAACATTTCACAACTCGATTCCTCGTCCACGTGTGTAACCTTAGTCTATGATTTCTCTTGCAACTTGCTATCTACACGTATATTCTGTAGACGTTTCTTATGTTGTCATTCCATCATTGCATTCTTTTCCGCGCAAGAACCCTACCGATTTAGAGTCGTGTTTGCGGTTGTCGTTGCTTGCGACTCATTGCGCATTGTATTTTTGAAGATGGATGCTTAACTTTACATTCAACCTGAACCGCACGTTGAGTTGGACAATTGTGCCGCCAAATGTGGAGGTATGGATTCATTCAATCCTGGCTAATCATTTTGTTCAATGTTGATTGGACGAGGGCGCCTAGTCCTTTAACCGAACCAACTTGGCCCCGCACGAAACTACCTTGTTCAATCGAGCTTATCGTGCTCCTTGACTGTGACTCTTGAACTCTGGGATTATTCCAACTTGACTCACCATTCATAATTCAACGATACCAATGTCAACAACGAGTTTAGCCGAGTGTCCTCCAGAGGTTATCTCACTGTCGAAAAGCTTCTTCCGGGCTCTCAAGCGGGAAATTGACTCCGTTGGTTTTGCGCAACTTAGAGACCATGTTAGCATTTCTGACCTATGAAACTATATTATTCCGCGTAGGAAAGAGCTGGAAGAACGCGAAAGGAGCCATCCAACGCTCCTAATAGCTCAAAGGCTTGGACAAGGCTGGCACACACGCTCCAAGAGTACGACACTTCAACCATTGGTAGCTATAAGGAAGACATCGACACATTGCTCGTTTTTGTGAGTCGTACCTCAGTCACCTCGAAAAGACGTGACGATATTCATCAAGCTATTCTACAGGCTGGTTTATTCTCTGCGGTGCTGGCAACCTTTTCAGTCGAGTCGTACAAGCTCCTTCAACCCGATACCGCCCAGGCTTCTGTCGCCATTCTGGGACAGATATCCCAACAGCTGAACAGTTTTTCTGTGAACCCATCGTTTGTAAACGCGACGCAACAAGCAGCGCCTCAGTTGTCCAAACCCTTCGAACCCTCTCGAGCTGCAGTGCTCATCAACGTATTCTGGTTTCTGAGCCTTGCGTTCAGTCTAGCGACAGCCTCTCTGGCCATGTTGGTTAAACAGTGGTTACGGGCTTATCTCTCGAATGACAGCACATCCCCCCAAGCCCAAGCTCGTGTTCGGTACTTCCGCCACCACGCGCTCCTTCAGTGGAACGTCTTCGAAATAGCCAGCCTTCTCCCTTCCCTTCTTCAATTTGCCCTCGCCCTCTTCTTCATCGCCTTATCTATCTTCCTCCACAGCTTCCATCGTACAGTGGGGATCATTGTTACCGTAGCAATCGCCTTATGGTTCGCATTCTACGGGTTTGTTCTCAGTGGACCCTTGTTGTCCTCGTCCTGCCCGTATCAATCCCCATCCCTGAATATTCTTGTCGAAATGCTCCGCCAAACCATCCTCGGCATTCTCAGAGCGCTTCCCGTCCGCTCACAATATTCCACTGTTCACCGCCTCATAACAAATGTTGTGGCGAGGTTTCTACCCTCAAGACCTACCACTTCCCTGCCAGCGCAAGTGAAAGAGATACAGTCGAGGCCCGATCATGACGGGGATATATGGGAGCAGGCGGAACAAACATTTTTCGATGATCAATTCGTGAAGGACACTATCCACATCTGCCTCGAAGAAGCTGATGGTCCACGCGTTCTCCAATGCGTTCAAGGAATAGTTGATCGTAGAGGTTGGAGGAAGGAGCCGCAGAACCTCGCTGACCACGGTCACGACTCGGTCAGTCTGGCGTTAGTGAATGGCCTCATCTCGGGTGTTCAGTCTCAAGCTGGGAACCCCGAGGGTTTCCAGTTTCATCCATGGATGGCACAGACCTATTGCTACCTGGCAGATGGACAGCCATATTGCAGTGAAAAGGGCTCTGTGCACATGGGCGATTTCATATACGCTGTTATGAGTCGAGATTGGCCTATTGCGACGAAATTATTGAGGTATAGGCCTTCGGTATCCCTCGCTACATTTGTCGAGGTCTTCATGGCCCGACATTCCCAGCGTCATAGCTATAGTACGTATTTGATCCGCTCAATTATCCGGTCGCGTTGCTGAATACTTTCATTCATAGTCCGCGAAGAGGAGACTAAACTCGTCATGCGGAATGTCATCCATACGTGTCGGGATCTACTCGCTTACGGAGAATTACGGGGAGATTGTCAGGAGCATCCTGTGGGCCCGGGAAATCCGTCGGAAATCGACTTGCCAGCAATAGTGAATGCCCTGCTTGCCTGCCTGAGGTATGCTCCTCATGAAAACCAAACGGGACAACCACCGCAACCAACACTTGTTGACGACCTGCACGCTATGATCGAACTTCTCATATCGGTATCACAGCGCTGGGTAGACCGAATGGATCATCCCCAAAACGACTACTTCGATGAGTTTGGGTGGAAGAGGATCATGAATATGTTTTCATATTTGCTCAGGGTTGGTGTTCAACCCCTTCCGAATCGCTGGCAACTTGCGTTCAAGGAATTGCACGAGAGGTCACTTCGAGCATTGTGAGTCACATTTTCTGATAGTACGAGTTGCCTTTGACAAGTCTTGCCTACAGTGCCGATTTGTAGTAATCTAGATTGGAAGCAATGTTTTCTTTCAACCACCAGTGTGGCAATCATAAAAGACATTGATACTATGAGACTTGGGCAGTGGGAGGCTAGACACACTGTATCAAGAGGTGGAAGGACAGACAATCATAAACGTGGACGGGGTATCGCGCTTTGTCCTGAAAGAATACTCGCTGCGGCACGGAAACAGTATGAAATGCGCCTCCCAAGACTCCAGTGCTCAGGTCCAAATCTCTCAGAATTAGGCAGATGGGAGCGCAACTTCCACCAAGATAACTGTTGGACAATTTCATCGAATCGCTGGACAACAACGTCAATTGTTGGTCTTTTTGACGGGTCATCCTGCACCATCTCATCTACGAGAGGTTTCATGAAGCTCAACGCGCTTGAATCCTGTCCAAAGCCGTCAGAGATCAAAACATTTTAGAGATTGGATATCCTCACTAGCAAAAAGGACATCCGGATCATGTTCCCGAGGTAGTATATGTCGGTTGGGAATGGATTGAGCGGTTCTAATGATCCTTGGAACTCGGGAACTGATTTATCGCCTCCGAAAATGATATCTTCCTTTGGTTCTCCATCCTTGGGGTCATACATGCGTGATAGGCCGAAGTCAATGAGATAATACTTCGGGCGGCTAACTGTACGCGTAAAAAATGGAGCAGCGCCTTTTCGTTGAGGATCGAAAATGATAGCAGTTGGATGGTACCCTTGGGGAAACATGTCCCGTGGATCCATCATGATATTGAGATCCATGCAATCACTGGAGATGGTCATTCATCACATTGTTACGGAAGATTGTACCACATACCGGTGAGCAACTTGGCACTGGTGCATAAACTGTAAACCCTGGAAAGAACGGTCATGAGGGGAAAGGGGAAGAGAAGAGTGCATATGACTGACCTCGAACACTTGTCGGAAGAATTCGACAGCCTCACCCACACTTTCCATGAGAGGATTATTGAAAGGCCGAAGTAAGGGTGTCACCAGAATAACGACATCGGGCTCTTCAGGTGGTTCCAATACATCGAGCACTGGGTAGCAATGGTTGCGCGGGTGAGACGCGATGGGTTCCGTGGAGAAAAACCGCGCAATCTCAACTTCGTGTGGGTGGCGCGACTTGAGAATACACTTGAGCATGACGACTCGACCAGTTGGAATATGTGTGGCGTCAATGAGGTTCCTGTGCTGCAGTCGACAAGTTCGACATCACAAATTGCAGCACAAAGTCATTACGAAGGGGCTTACTGTGTTGACTTCAGAATCCTCGGTTCTTGGGTTAAAATTACTTGGATCATCCCATGAGGGTATCCAATCCTTCCTGAAACGTGGACGCAACATATATTCCTGCTCCTTCAACCAGGGTTGTCGGTCTCGCCAAACAATTTCCTTTGGGAAGAGCGACGCGAGAGTCAAGCCTCGCGGGTTTGGAACGTCCATACTGTAGTTGTAAGGTAGGAGACTTCGACCTCAGATGCTAAGAGTAGGTAGCCCGAGGGGTGGGGTAGGGTAAACGAATGGTAGTGGGAACGAAAGAATTGACATGCATCTGAAAGATCCTGATGGGTAACAATTGGCCCACAAGCGCTGTTTGTGGCGCAAAACGCCACGAGTCCGGCCCTGATCTTGGCGTGTGGGTACTTTGTGGGTCCATTGTTGTTCCATTATGTAATGCAATTACTTCGGACAGAGGCTCTTGTTATTGTTGCCAGTGCATGACATGCTTCTCCTGATGCCAGAGGTATTCGCCCTGGAAACCCGGGACAACAACAAAGCGGCGAACATCTGACTCTCGAGTCCGTATGAGGAACCAGATGAGACCACAGATCTACCGGGGAACTCAGGCTGCCAATCAATGACCCGAGTCATTATAAAGACATTCAAGGTTCCTGCAAACTTGACGCTGACCCCCTTCACTATGGCTACTCATGGCTTGACGAAACCTCTCCCCCTTCATGATGCAGGACATCATCGTTCTTTTCGAGAGAGGCTCGTCGGTCGAATATTCAAAGCATCCTCTTATCACTCACAAGCGATCGAGATCGTCAGGGATGCCCGCCAGAACATGACAACAGGGCTCAACACGTTATGGGAAAACCGAGACCACATGCCTGAGAACGAGGCCGCAAATCTTTCTGACGACCATTTAACGTACGGTCTCGCTCGATTCGATTCGATTCGTTGAGGATTGCTGACGAGACTCGAAATTTATCCCACTAGGCTGGACAACAATTTGGCATCAATCGAGGGGCAACTCTTAGAAAGCTCTTCTATGAGGCCTGCTTTGTTTCGTTCGCACCAACAAGACCGAGAAATTTTGCTTGATGCGCTGAAGATCCAAAACGAGGCAAGGCAATACGCTGCAACGGTGAAGGTGGGACTTCCCCTAACAGGACATGCTTGAGTTTAAACCTAGACAGTATTTTCACAGAGATCGTCAGAGCACTCAAGACGACTACAACTTGGCAGCAATCGGCATGGTACTCCGCGAGGTAAGGCTCCCGCGATACCTCGTGCCCTATGTTGTCTCATTTCACCTCGATTGATATCCTTGTCACAAAGACCCGTCATCAAAATATGAAGATGCAAACCCCCCTGATCATTCAAAAGCACCCTCAGTTCAGCTTCTCACGGAGATCCCAATACCAAATAGGCGTCTTGAAGCAGCTGAAATATTAGGTCAGTGTCTCCTCGTTCACTCATCTCACTGTTCATCTCAAATGATTCTAGTATCCGCACTTGAACTAGGATCCCGGAGAGTCCCTGGACTTGTTCAACCTGGTCTGGACAGCGTACCTGAAGACGATACTCCGCCGGCCGATCCGTGATACTACTTTCAGGTCTCGCTGTCATTGTCTTGTTCGTAAATCGATTTCTACTGGTAAGGNNGTTGATGAACACCCTGAGAATATCGCTACAGTCGATTGAGCTCAAATCTCGCACACAAGATACGCATTGTTATGATAATGCCAAGTTCTGATACGGTACCTACATATGAAACCTGCTGTATTCAATTTGTAACAATCGAAACTTCCCTATGAATGACCGGTGTCAACCGTGACTATTTGCGACATGTGTTATGTGAACGCAACCGAGAATGCCAGTGGGCACGGGGTTGGAACTGCGTTTCGAACATTCACTAAAGACAGATACCGAATGTGTCTTCTTTCGAGTCCGCCCTGTTTCTTATCGGACAAATGAAAACAAGTTTAAGACTGCAGAACGACTGCATAGTGAGTGGGAAACCCCCCTTTCGAGGTCGGACCAGTGACCTTGTCTTGACTCAATCCTTCCAGTCGTATGATCTCGCTCACGCAGGCTGGAGAAACGGTGATATACCTCTATCAGGTCAAGGGTCAGCACGGTAGAAGTCCGTAAATGCCTGGGGTACGGGGCATACGAGAACCTTCATTTTTCGGGACGTTGTGACATGAGTTGTAACTAGATCATTGCATCCTTGAGGGTGATGGCTCTATAATCCAAGAAAAGGAGAACCAATATATCTTAGCCATACTTTTACATCAATGACCGAATTGAGTAATTCTCAGGTCCTGATGAAGAGAACACATGAACTATCAAGAATTTCATCCTTGTAAGGATTTACTCGCCTATGGTGAACTTCGAGATGGCAACACGGAAGGCCTGGGGGATACCTCGACACTTGACTTTCCATCAATTGTGAAGACCCTTCTTGGTTGCCTCAAATATGTGCCAGAAGCCTCCGAAATGCATCTTCCACCGGACATAGCTCTTATGGATGAACTATAAGCAGTAATCAAATCGGTGACTTTGCTTCGGAGGGTTAGCCCTGCCAAACATACGGTCGATAAGACGTTTTTTTTAATGGAGCGGGGATGTCCTGTATCGCGACCTTGAGACAAGGTAGAGGGGGGGGGGGGTTGAATGAGGCTATGTTATGAGCAGCTGGCATGGAAAGTGTCGTGCTTTCTCACCGGGCTCATCACAATTCGACCTCATAGGCAACCCAAGCCTGTAATCTATAGTATCTCAATAGACGTCACGGTTGCTTTGTGTGCTGTCGTGCTGCCAGGGTGACATGAGTTTATTGGCATCATGGGCGTTGCGTACAAGAACAATACCGTACCCTGACTCGGACTCGGAGCCCAGGGACCCGGAAGTGTGGCGCCCGTTGCAATTTCTTTTACATAATTGGAATAATGATGGACCCACATCTCCAGATTAGGTACGCAATAACGGGCGCTGGAGTCCACGGAAGTTGTATGAAGCCCACTGACCGTGCCTCGAGTGTACCATCAACCTCGCAGTGCAGCCCCCAGCCTTCGAATGGCCGAACAAACCACGTCTTCTGTCCAAGAGTATATACTAGGACTTCCTCCTCTGCTTCCAGGAGCACTTTTCCCAGGAGTGATAGTTTGGCGGGATCGACAGTCTTGGTTTATGATCGAATTGATACCCCTCAAGGATACCTGATGACCACAGTCAATCGAGCGAGTCGGCTTTCAAGGATATCCTTCCCGAGGGATTGCGTGGACCGTACACGCAACTTGAAGTCCGGGGGTCTTGAACTTTGTAGCATCCCTGAGCTATTCGGATAGAGTTATTTTATATCATTACGCTGTTATATCAATTTATATGTGTACAGTATCTCAGACACCGGGTAGAACATACTTTTTGATTCGAGATGACTGTTCAAGTTGTGAGTTAAAAAATACATGACTTCAGAGGATGAGGTTGGTGAAGAAGGTGTGGTGCAGGGAGACCAAGGACGGCGGACAGTCAATCGGGATAAGTGATGGGCAAGATGTCGGGAAATTTGAATATACTAATGGACAATAATCGTGCGCAAAGCTGCACGTCGTCTCTCCAAGCGTTCCACCACTCGGAGAGATGTAAGTTCGTCATTATTTGGGTGGTGGCATGGAGGGGAGCAGTGCCTCTGTCGTTCTTCGTTCTGTAATAAAGTTAGCACATTTACAGGTATACTGTTGTAAGCACATCATGATTTTCGAAAAGCAGAAGGGGTGACGTATCAGTCTTCACTGATTTCAACTGCCAGTGATGGCTCGTTTCGGCGGGACCATACCAAGAAGGAAGCAACGGGTGTACTACGTAGATCCAGTGAGCCACATTGTCAGGCGAGAGCCATATAGAATAATACACAACTCACTCAAACATTCTCCTACTTTGACCCAAGTTGTTTCACAAGATGAGTCCACCGTCCTGGGCAGTGGTTGCCAGTGTGGCGAATATTATTCCGACCCGCCACCCAGGGTCGGTTATCAGAAGAGAGTGCAATCCGTTTTTGGTCACATGGAAATCGGTAACAAATTCCCACGGCCTCGGGCATCTCATCCTCCTGACCGTGAGACCGAATCTTTCCGCCTGCCCTTAATCGCTCCTTCCCGTGTTTGCTCGCTCTTCGGTCTTGTCGCGCCTTCAACTCCGAATTAGTGACTGTTCCGTTGTTACTCGGAAAATCGCCTGTCGTAGTTACATTCTTGTACTTTCCGCCATAATAGTATCGTGTTCGGTCTGATATACCTCCGTCCGAATGAATATAAAATTTCGCAGTAAACAACGCCTGAAATCTTGGCTTCAAAGACTTCGCCCTTCTATTCAACGCCTGTTTTCTCCCGGCGACGACTTTGTGTATGTACGCCGCGAAGTGCCCTTTGGCTCTGCAAAAGCTCCGTGCTTTGTGTCTTCTGGCGACCCCCCCTCCGCTTCTCACGAAGTTTTTGGCAATGGCAATATCACAGTGAACTCAACTTCGACCTTCCGCAAACTCAAACTTCGTGTTTCTCGCCTCACTCGCGGATTGAAGGTCTTCACTTTTGCTCCCCACCTTGATGTTTCTGCCTCTCCTTGTCCACTCAGAGGCAGTGGTGTGTCTCGCAGTGTTAAGTTCTCCATGTCTGATTTGCACGCTTTCTTGAACCCTGCTTATTTCCGGTGTGGTGTCCTCGACGATCTTGTGCCCCTTGACGTGTTGACTTACAAGGAATGTGCTCTATTAACATTCAATGGTCTTCTGCCTCATGCGATCTCTAACCTTGACATAGTGATGGTTCTGCCTGTAGATTTTCTTGTCCCTCGTCTTCCATGCGAGTATCTTAGAAGGCTTTGCGGAATGCATCTCGTCAAACTGAAGTCCTACACTTACGAGAACATGTCCAATGCTCTTCTGAGTCACTCTTGTGATGCCCGCTGCCACCGTTTAGTTTGTATCCTAGAGCGACCTGTCCAAAGCTGTCGTTCTTCTCATTGCCCCCCTCTACCTCATGGGTCTGGTCCAAACGGGGTTGATAATACTGCGGCTGCACGACCTTCCACGCGCGATGCTGTTCCACCGACACCCCAGGCTCCGCCTAAGACTTACACATACCCTCCACCTCCTGTCACACCTGAGTTTTTGTTGGATATTATTCGTGAGTGGGCTCAAGCTGTGAGTATTGAGGAACTTGAGGAGTCTGCTTGCGCCTCGTGTGGTCAGCTGAGTTTAGTAAAAAGCTGCCAATATGTTCCTATTGCTGACCCGTGCTTGCGATATCTGATTCCGAGAACACCTTTGCCTTGCCAACCTTCTCCGGATGAGCCTCTTCTCTGCAATGCAGGCATTCTTCGACATCCTGATGGTGACAAGGTACGTTTATGTCGTTATTGCCACTCTCAACTTAAGCGTCGTGTTCTCCCTCGAAAAGCCCTTGCAAATGGAATGTGGTTAGGTGATGTACCAATAGAGCTCCAAAGGTTGAATTTTGTGGAGAAATTACTTGTTGCCCGGTATCGCCATAATGTATGTGTAGTACGTGTTGCTAAAGGTCAGCGGAAAATGTTTGCGAATGCTATTGTCTTTCCGCAACCTGTTGCTCAGTTTACAAATATACTTCCTCCTACCAAAGCTGAACTTGATGAGTGTCTTGTGGTGCTATTTAGTGGTCCTACAGTTCCAACTGCTGCTGACTATAAGAGAACTCCATTTCTTGTACGTCCAGCATTAGTTAGACAAGCTCTTGAGTGGCTCATCCAGAATCATTCTGATTATAAGGATATTACAATCTCCTTAGAGAATCTCAAAGAATATGAGGCTGATCCTGATAATCCTCCTGTTTATGTTGAAGTTCGTAAGACTAATGGTGAAGGAAATGTTGAGTTCCAGAATCTGCCATCATATGGTGATGACACTGATATTGGTTCTGAGGATGGCCCTTGCCCTCTTGCTGTTGCTGGTTTAGTTGGTGAACATTTATCTGATATGTCAAAAAAGCAAAAGATTGCAATCGCTCTTCAGCATCTAGAATCTGGTAAACCTTTTATTCTATATGGTCATTCATCTGATCCAGAGTCTATCTATGGCAATCCGCAGCTTTATCCAGGAATGTTTCCTTGGTTGTTTCCATATGGATTTGGTGGTTTTGACAATGATCATATGCCTTTACCTCTTCACCGTGCTACTCATATTAGAAGTTTATTAATGTATTATGATAGACGCTTCCAAATTGATGAGTACTTCAGTTTTCTGGCTTTTAATCAGATGCAAATTGCTCAAACTATTCATGGTGGTCGTTTGCTTGTAACACGAAAGAACTTTGAGAATGTCACTGAAAAGATTCTTGCTCTTGATATGGCAGCCTTACAACAGCTAACAGATCGTGCTCTTGAGAATGGCTTTGTTCGTGCAGAGGATGATGCTGAAAAGGCTGTTTTAGAGATTATATCAACTTTAGATCATATTGGTGGTCATGTTCCTGGTTCAAATACTCAACGCCGATATCAACGTAATGAGATCCGCTCACTGATGTATGAAATGAAGACTCCTGCATTTTTTATAACCTTTGCACCTGTAGATTTTAAAAGTCCTATTTGTTTATACTATTCTGGTCATCGCATTGATCTCAGTCCTCTCTGTCCTGCGAATGATAGTTTTAAGCAAAGAATGAATATTATTGCAGAAAATCCTGTTGCTTGTGCACGGTTTTTTCATCTTATGGTAAAGTTATTTATAAAAATAATTCTTAAAGCAGACTCTGATGAAGAGGGCTTGTTTGGAAAGACTTCTGCTTACTATGGTACTGTAGAAGCCCAAGGACGTCTAACTTTACATCTCCATTTATTGCTCTGGATTGAGAACTCATTAAGTCCTCAAGCTATTCGTGATAAAGTTACTTCAGATAATACCGAGTTTAAGGATGCCCTTGTTGCATGGCTAGAGAGTACTCATCGTGGTAACTTCTGCACAGGTGACATGTTTGATATTGCTACAAAGGTAACATTAAAGAAAACCGGTGCATCTCCACATGTTGCTCCTTCTGAATTGAACAATAATGAGGCTGGTGAAACATCAAAGGCTTGTCCCGCTTGTGAATTTGGTGATCCTACTCTTAGCTTGCCTCATAAAATTCCAAGCTTTACATCTGAGGAAGAGGCCAGAGTCTGGCTGCAACAGATTTATGAAATTACAGATGAGATTGTTTATCACTCTAATCGACATAACCCTAATCATGAGACATGTAAACGTCCTGATGGTTCCTGCAAGGCTCGTTTTCCAAGAGAGACTCATGATCACACTTTCTTTGATGAGAAAGGCAATCTTAATTTACGGAAAACAGAGAAATGGATTAACACATTTTCAATTGCAATTAGTTATGCTATGCGGTGTAATTCTGATGTTACCTCATTACTTTCTGGTACTCAAGTTAAAGCTGTTATTGCATATGTAACAGACTATATCACAAAGACTTCATTAAAGTGTCATGTTATCTTTGAGGCTGTACGTGCAGTTATTGAACGTAATCCAAATATCATTGAATCTTCTAAAGACAGAGGTGATGCTGCTCGACGTCTTCTTACGAAAATTGTGAATGCTACAATAGCAAGACAAGAGATTGGAGCTCCAATGGTATGCGCACATCTTCTAGGATATGGTGATCATTATACAAATATGAAATTCAAGCCTTTTTACTGGTATCTCTATGTTACTCCAGTGGCACGTTGCATGGGAACTTTAATCTTTTCGACTACAAGGATAATCAATCCACTGAAACTGAAGATAACTCTGAACGTGTTATGCTTAAACGTACTCGTGATGGTATTCTTCCTTGGAGTAAAGTTCATGATTACATTCTACGACCTCCAGCATTTGAACACTACTCATTGTATGAGTTCTTGAGAACAACAGTAGTAAAAAAACTTGATGCTACTTCTAGTGCAAATATGGAACGTTGTACTCGACGTACACCAGACTCAAAATTAAAAGATATTGTAGTACAGGATCTTTCCTCTGAAGAGGCAGCTCAGGAAACTCTTGGCCCTGATATACCAGATAATGTAGAATTTGATGATGATCTTGANGAGGAGATCGAGGAGATACCTGTATTTACACAATGTTATGAATTTTCTGCTGGTCATCCTAATCGTAAATCTCATGCTGTATTTAAAGTGAAAGATGAAAGAGCTTTTATTCTCAACTATATTGGTGGTCTGCTACCACGTCCTGATCAAGGTGATTGTGAGCGTTATTGTATAATTATGCTTACTTTATTTAAACCTGATAGTTGGAGAGATCCCAAGAATATGAAACTTGAGACAGCATCATGGGAGGATACTTTTCAGAACACAGTCTTTACACCTCGAAGTATTGAAGTTATGAAAAATATGAATCTCTTATATGAGTGTTATGAAGCAAGTCATGATTTTTCTGCAGCTAGAAGAAAAGCTCGGGCTGCTGGTCAAGAGAATGTATTAATGACTGAGAACATTCATACTTTTTCAGTTATCCCAGATGATTCTGAAACACCTGATATTGATGAAGCTGATGATTACCTTGACCGCATTTCTGTTCCTATCTTTGGTCGTGCTTTCAAGGCACATAAGAATGCTATGACTTTACTTACTGAAACAACGATGGAAATTATGACAATGTTTCCCTCAGATGTTGAAAACCAAATTGAGCATAATCATGGTATTGATTCAACTGTAATTTCAGAAGTTGCATCTGTAAAACCCCCAACTCATGGCTGGAGATCAGCTCTTAAAGAAGCAAATAAACAGCGTCTGCTATCACAGCAACTTCGTCAAGATCCCACAGCTTCTAAAAACTCTGCCTCTGGTACTCGTGCAATTCATTACTCTAGTGCACAGGGTACCTCATTGGAAGGAAAAGTTACTATTATAAACAAGTCAGAACTTATACGTCTGACAGCGAGACATGCAGGTATTCATTCATTCATTGATAAATGTCCTTATGAGGAGCGTATTGCTCAAGACTTCTGTTTGAATCTAGAACAGAACAGAGCTTTTCGAATTATATGTGCTTATCTTCGAGGGGAATCTGGTGATCATGAGTCAGACACTTTGAAAATGTATCTTGGTGGTATCGGTGGAACGGGCAAGTCAACTGTGATTAAAGCAGTAATTACATTTTTAGAATGTCGCAACGAGGCTCATCGTTATGCTGTTCTTGCTCCAACAGGATCTGCTGCATGTCTTTTAGAGGGATCTACTTATCACTCAGCACTTGGGTTAAATCCAAAACAGAAAGATATCCATCAAAATAGTCTTGATGATCTCAAAGACCGTTTTGCAACTGTTGATCTTATTTTTCTGGATGAGGTTTCCATGCTTTCTTGTGAAGATATGTATCGAATCACACGTCAGCTTTGTGAAGCTTTCAATAAACCAATGTCTGCTTTTGGTGGAAAGCATGTTGTCTTTGCAGGAGACTTTGGTCAACTTCAACCAGCAGGATGGGGAGCAACTTGTTTGTATAGTAATAAGACACCTCTTGATTCACTTGCATTAAACACTGAAGGTCTAATGAAGGCACTTGGTAAATCAGTTTGGCATCAGTTCACTACAGTTGTTATTTTGCGAGAGAATATGCATCAACGAGGAATGTCAGAACTTGATAAGAAGTTTCGAATTTGTCTAGAAAATATGCGCTATGGAAGATGTACTGCTGAGGACATCGCCTTGCTGAGAACTAGAATTGCTCGTCCTGGTGGTCCATCTATTCAGGAGCCTCAATTTCGTAATGTCTCTATCATTACTCCCCTCAATGCACAGCGTGATGCATGGAACTCTGAAGGAGTTGATAGATTTGCAGCTGAAACTGGTCAGACTCTACACCGATTTCATTGTATAGACACTGGAGGATCAAGTAACAATACACCTTCATTAGCTTCAGATATAAAGCAACAGCAAAAGAAAGTGAAATCGAGAAAGAAGTCTAATCTTGTTCCGGCTGAAATTCAACGGCAATTGTGGAGTCTTCCTCCCTCTCTTACTGATCATGTTGCTGCAAAGCTAGACTTGTGCATAGGTCTGCCTGTTCTATTGAAACATAATGAGGCTACAGAACTATGTGCTACTAATGGAGCTGAAGCTACTGTTGTAGGATGGAATTCATACACCAATGTATATGGCACTGAAACATTGTCAACATTGTATGTCAAGCTGAAAAATCCTGCCCGCAATATGAAGATGCCAACATTACCTGAGAATGTTGTTCCTCTCACTGCAACTTCTCATGATATTCGATGTGTGCTTCCTGAAAGAGCTGTGAAAGTTGGACGTACACAAGTCAGTGTACTACCAAACTTTGCCATGACTGACTATGGAGCACAGGGTAGAACTCGCCCATTCAATCCCGTTGATCTTCGCACTTGCAGAGGACATCAATCAATTTATACATGTCTTTCTAGAAGCTCTAGTCTTGAAGGCACTTTGATCCTATATCCCTTCAAAACAGAGAAAATTACGAGTGGAGCTACAGGTGATCTTAGAAGAGAGTATCGTGAGCTGGAAATCCTAGATGATATTACTCGAATGAGACAGGATGCCCGTCTTGATGCCTCAATGCCTCCAAGAAATTCATCAAGGAATGTTCTAATTCTTTGGTATCAGAATCAATTTGGTAAACGGCATTTGCCTACACATGCACATCCTGCTCTTCAAACAATAGAAAAGGTTGATCTTGATGTTGATTATTCAGAAAAAACAGTAGCACTTGAAGATCTGCTAGAAACTATCCGGCCTCTTGCCAAGATAAAAGGTCGCAAGAGATCTAACCCCCCTACTGATGCCTCTCAACCTGATGCTAAGAGGCCTCGTTTGAGTCCACCTGCTGCCCCACCTCCTCGCCCACCAGTGCCTCCTTTGCCCCAACCTGTTGGATTGTTCTGGGACAATATTGACTGGAGTTGCGCCTATGATGCCATGCTTGGTTGCCTCTGGAATATATTCCACACTTCCCGACCTTTCTGGAACGCGGTTTTAGCTACACATTCAGATCTCCTTGTTCATGTCACTTCTGCCTTTGAATCCGTTGAACAAACTCAGCATACACTTGAACAAATCCGAGATCAGATCAGAGACTACCTATACCTCCTGAAACCTAGTGACTTCCCACGCAGAGGGGCCTCTCTGACTGATATCATGTCCCTCACCGACACTCTGTTCACATCACCCAGACAAGGCCTGTACCAACACAGAGTTTGCACTACTTGTGGTTCTATACCTGCCCCCCGTGAACTTCACAGCTCCTACTTCATTGCATTGCCCCACATGCTTAGCCGTGTCCATTCCCCTTCTCGAGTGCTCGTAAGGGATCTGCTCGAACTTATCTTCAATGATCTTGTGAACTCCTCACCACACTGTCGTTCCTGTACACAACCTACAGTGCAAACATCCCTTCAATGGACGGCTGCTCCCCCCCTTCTTGCTGTTGAACTCCAACCTGATGAACTCACCGATTGGGCAAGCTTGGACATTGGTTCTTCGACCTCATTGATGCTTCCCGGTACTTCACAATCGTACTGTTTGACAGGAGTTATTTACCTAGGGGGAAACCACTTCACGTGTAGATACATTGACTCGAACTTCACCGTTTGGAGCCACGATGGTGTTGATCGCGTCCGGGAAATGTCGAGGGAATTCCACACAAGCAATCTATTGAAGTTTCACGCCCGTACTGCCTGTTTGCTCTTGTACAAATTGAACTAGCCCGTGTGACGAAACACAGTACAAATGGCAACATAAATCATATCGTACATTTCTCTTTCTACACTTCCCGTTCTATATCTCCCTTTCCACTTCTCTCTTTCTACATTTCTTTTCCCTTTCCTCTATCTATTCCTTTCCGAACACTACTCGAAAATCTTGACCAAACATCTCGGTGGGTACACATACTCGTAATTGGTCCCCCTCATCCTGACAGTGAAATCACCATTAGGTTGCTCGCGACCGGGCAGCACGTCAACAATCAATCCCGCCAATGTCCCCATCGTCACCACGGCAGCTTGACCCATTCCGGCCTTTATGGGATACATAAACTTCACCGGAACTGAAGTCAGCGACCCGGGCATGAAGCTCAGATACGCCATCACTTCCCCCTGCGACGGTTCCCGAGATTTTCGCTTCGCGATCGGAGCTGTTCGAATACCATTCCTCTCATGCTCGCCGTTCCGCCATAGTCCTTGCGTGCCCTTCAACTCGAAACACATCATAACCGTATCCAGCGCACGCGTGAACTGTCCGTTCAATAACCAAGGACTTCCTGTTATCGAGTCGGAGGTATCCAGGTATGTGCTAGCAATACGCTCTGACAACAGACCGGTTAATATTGCGCTTTCTGCTATAGCTGTCTACACCCAGCTTACCGGGACCTGGCAGAGGGGTACGCCCATATGGGTCCCATGCTGTTCCGTGTTCCTCCTCGGGAATATGTTCTCTGATGGGGGTCTGGTTGAGACGTGATTCCGTGGTTGTCGTCTCAGTGATTTCTTCATCTTCTTTTCGCTTGTCTGCCTTTCGTTTTTCAACAGCCGTCATGTACTTCACAAGCTTGTGGCCTCTGTATTTTTCCAATGTCAATAGAAATGTTGTATAAGACTCGATTCAAACTCACACGCGGCGATGTAGTTGAGTCGGTTGAAACTTCTCAACTCTCTGGACAGCCTCCAACTCCACCTCAACTTCCATTGCCCTCACCGATCTGACACGTCCATGATAACCTTTCCAAGGACCCTTTGTCACCGTCACATCCCAATCCGTGCGGTAGGGATTCGACCACCGTTCGTCGAGCTCATCGGGATCATGCAACATGCGACCGAATGAGAGTTCCTCCCTCGCAACAAATGTTACGACCTTGATACCGTAAGGAATGACCCAACGGAATGTCTCCGCCTCATACACGGCATGTACGACTGGTAGAAATGCCGGATGAAATGGTTCCGGCCGTTTATCGTCTTCTTCAGCCTGCTCGTAGTGAATGAACATCCTTTCGTCTGATTCCCCCCGCTTGAGGACCATATCGCCATGTTGATAACTTCGCCCAACGTCTTGCCAGCGAACCGTGACCAGCTGTTTCGGAGACACCTTCTTCCCTTCCGGAGGTCCCCCTGGCACACATTTCAGGTACATCTTCATGATGATCCCTTCCTCGTTCCATCCGGTAGCATACCCCTTGCTTCCGATGAGATCCCCGCTGATCACCTCAACTCTTTGGCCGATTTGATCTGGTATCTCTATTTTGCCATGCATGTGTCGTATTTGGGTATGACGTGTGCGCCATTCGAAGTCGGGAGTGTAGTTTGCGACGTTGCATGCGTAGACACAAACCTGTTCCACTGAGTTTCATGTGGGCCCCAGTGAACGAATATAGAGAGACTGACCTGGTGTTCCTCGTTCGCAACGACGTCTGTGCCATCCGGTACCCGGTATAACGTGAACGTGACGACGAGGCCTTTGAGGTCCACAACGATACCCTCCTCACCGGTATGCCTTCCCCGAAGAACGCGTATGTGATCGCCGGCTTGGAAAGTCCTTCTCAACTCTTTCAAAGCTATCGTGTGCACCACTACGTCTTGCCCCTCCCTGGGCACACGAACCCGCCCAACTCCATCCGAAGCCGACTCCAATATTCCTGTCGTACCAAGGTAGGTTCCCGACTTGGCAATCACGCGATCGTCCCTTTCGAATACGGTGAGCATATCCGAGTGCTTGATATTGTCGACTGTCGATAGAACCAAATGCTTGAAGGGAGTTCCGAGCCCATGCAATGCAACTGCTTCAGCGAAGGGAGCCACCTCTTCAAGTCCAGTCGGGAGGGAGTCTTCGACCTTGTGCTTCACCAGATTGAGAGCGTGGAGCCCGTGTTTCATCAACATCTTGCCTGCATGGACCCAGTGAGGTTGCTCGTCGGGTGTTCTCCTCTCCACCTTCCCCACGAATTCCGTGTCCGTTGTTTCGTTGAACAATCTCTGTTTCGGGCGATGTCGAGACGTTTTGATGACATGCGGGACCACCAAAACTTCACCGGGACTCGTCGAACTCACCTGAACGAGTGCGAGATCCTTATGATATAGCCCTCCCCTCACCCGAACCCATTTCGCCGAGTTGTCGTGATCGTGTTCTTGAATCGCGGAAATTCTCAACCAATCTCCTCCGTCCACTTCACATACCGAACCGTGTTGCATCCATGAGTATTCTCGGGCCAATTGAACGAGCTCCCGCTTCCCTTGGGCCTTCACAAACACCTTCCCGGGGGTATTACTGAGAATATGAGCACCGTACATACTCGTCGGCTCTCCCTTTAGTTTGACCTTCCGGATATGACTTTCGATGAGGGCAACGGTCTGGCTTTCTGTTCCGTCCTGCATGCCATTGATGGATGAGAACAGGTCGAATGAAACAAT
Source organism: Meripilus lineatus (assembly GCA_027627245.1). NCBI lineage: Eukaryota > Fungi > Basidiomycota > Agaricomycetes > Polyporales > Meripilaceae > Meripilus > Meripilus lineatus. Next base: position 2,839 of record JANAWD010000296.1, on the reverse strand, counting down.
GAAACAAACGCACCTTGACTGACAGACTGAATATGACAAGCCCTTCTCCCCCGACAGAGTTTGGTGGTTGCTCTGGAGCGTCGTCCGCAAGTCCTGTATGTCGGGCACGTATGTTGCGAGCGATGGACTCCGCCTCCGCCACGATAGTGTCGTCTGACAATGGATCGGATGGTGCGACTGAGAAACGTATGCTTTCGACTTCAAGATCTTCACCATCGTCGAGAAAGTCCTCTGCTCATCATAGACGGTTAAGCACGGGGACCAATGAAACGGATAATACTGTGCTCACCTAACTCATCCTCTCCGTCTTGTTCCATGTCCTCCGACGCCCCATCATCTACTTCGGCCTCCAGGTCCAACAATGCGCGAACGTCTGGGTGCATGATCCTGTTATGTGGGTTAACAACGGTCGTTTGTTCCTTCATTCTCTCAATTCTTACAATTGTAACGTGCTTTCTTATGATCCTCAATTTGTGTTCGGTCGCTCAGTGTTATTTCAATTCACGCAATGCCGTTTCGGCGGCTGGTTTATGCACTACTGTATGTCGGCGGCGATGAACTCCTCCACTGCGAATAATGCGCCAGCGCGTGGAATACGCACTTAGGGCAGGATATAAAATTCCATCTCACAGTCTCGTGCTTGCAACATACGCGTCGCGCCCACGTTACCGCGTCTCGTGGGATGGAATTTTTCGACCGCTCGTGAACAGGTCCTGTCGCAGGACGCGCTACATGACATATGTCGCGGTCATGGACACGAATAGACACATTAGTAGAATAGTTATGTAGTAACAAACACAATGTTTAAAAATTGTCAGACGTTTGCAAACGAATGAAGCAAAGTAATGAAATGTAATTGACACGTCAGCGACAACTCGAACGTCGCAGGTACAAGTCCACTCGCTGTCAACGACGACACCGCCGTCTCATCCAGACATGGCGTCCTCCCCACCTGATACTTGCGACCCTTCGCCCCGAGTCTCCTTGAGGTATTTCTTGTAAATCTGCGGTACGTGTCAATCCTCATTCCACATGAAGCAATAGATGTACTGACCTCACTTCGGGCTTGTAGCAATACAATCTCCCGCATGGCAAGGTCCACTCTCACCCTTGGTCTAGTCGCTGGGGGCCTCTTCTGAACCTGGAGAACAAGGGACACGTCCACAAAATCACCCGCCTTGATGACCGCATGATTTCGCTGAACGACGACGCCGTTCTGCTGTTCCTGAACAACCAACTTATCCTTCACATACCAACTCGGCTCCATCGAACGGGCCTTTCCTGTCAAGTCGTCGCCTGGCAGCAACGCAGACTTCACGGCACCTTTAGGAGAGCCCTGGGGACTCGAGTTCAGTGTGTGTTTGTGGTTAAAGCGAGAACACTTACCCTGGTGAACACTTTCCTCTCCAAACGAATGCCTTTCGCACCGATCTTCGGCCGGTTTGTCAGCTCCCCGTTGCAATTATCCACTGCGAGATTCACCAAATGATTGAGGGCTTTGACTTGGGCTTCGAACGGCGCTGGAACGTTGCAATCGATGAGGGCTATGTATTGTTTCGCAGAAACGGCACCCCCGTGGCCCGTGCTGGAGATAAGAGGTGAGATTCGTGTCCAATGAGTACATGAGTGCCCCGCTGACCTTGGGTTCCAGTCTCCTAGAGGATGAAGGTTCAATTTAGCCACGAAACCTTGGATGTGGACGACGACTTGGCTGAAATCGGGAGGCGAGGAGGAAATGGGGGTGTTGTAGACGATGATATGGCGATACATCTTTTCCGTTTCGTCCGGATTCCTCACCACCGCTGCCCAATCGAGAACATCAGCGTATTCCCTGGGTATGACGAGATTGGAAGGCATGGTTCCCAACGTTCTACCCTCCGAATTCAGCAGAGGCAAGATCGAAGGCCACATATCTCGCGCAAGTGCCGTCTCCCCTTCGGACAATATAGCAACAGGGTCAGTCTGGCGTTCATCTAATGTGGTCTATCACTTACCTCGAGGATGGGATCCCTTTCTGCTCATGACAGGATACGTCGCACAGCAAGGAATGAGGAGTGGAGGTTGGTTTTTGGGTCAGGATTAGAGGTTGTAGCTTATGGAAGGATTCCGAGATGCAAAGGGGCCTGCTAAGTGAGTCGTTCCACCTGAATGGATCCAGTCTGTCCCCCAACCATTCTCTCCTTGGACCGATATCCGAAATCTCTCCCCCCTCCATCGACCCAAATCGTATCGTCCATCCCTCCGGCGCTTGTTCTCATGCCCAATTCGGACGATTGCAAACCCGACAGTCTGGCGCCCACCAACCTCCTCCTGCAACTGCATTTCGTTTGGCCCATCCCGCCCGCCGTCCCCCCGTCTCGTCGTATCCCCAACGAAATCGTACTTATCGGACAACGTCCTTCGGAGTCCCGCTGTGTTGGTCATTATTGTTCTCTGAATGTGTCTGTTTTGCTACTGCGGCAACCATCGGCTTGGATGCTCACTCCAAGTTGGTATATAAACAAGAATCGTTGGAACGCAGGCCGAGCTCGTACATCTCTCCTACCATCTCCTTTCCAACAAGCAAATCTTCTTCCAACTCAACTCAATCGTATCATGGCTGGTCGTCAGACTCGTGGTGAAAAGCGCTCCAAGTACGTTTCCCACCAATATTCCCTACATTCCCTTCTAACATTGTTCTCAGCGATACCACCCCCTCCTCTACTTCTGAGAAGCGGGCCAGGGTTGCAGCTACAGTTGCTCCTGCTACAGTCGTCCCCAGCGACTTCACCTCTGCGGGTGCCACTTCAATCTCTGTTCCAGCTGACGGTGGTGTCACCCCTGCCCCCGTTGTCGCTGC
>JANAWD010000295.1:14399-41924 GCA_027627245.1 Meripilus lineatus | reverse complement strand
CNNNANCNNCNNCNNNTCTCTTGCCACGATCCACCATGAGACAGGAAGAGGTGAGCCCATCTCTGAGTATATTTATCATACTGACGCTTGGATCCAGGAGGGCTCGTCTTTAAGACCATCTTATCGTAATGACGGAGGAACCACCCATGCAAGCCACAGCTCTCATTCTCACAACTCCTTCCGCAGCGCGTACGAAGGAGACGAGGTAAACTCTGTCGTTGAGCCCACTTACGAGGTCAGTATCTCGTATCATGATAACTACTCGACTTATTGATATCCTCGATAGGATCCTCCCTCCAAGGGTCTGCCGGGAGAGGTAACGCAATAGCTTCATTCGACTACCTTGATTCTGGGCTCACATTTTTATTTTGAACCTTGAAGGATCCACGCAGCAACCAATGGGGAAGGAGGGTCACCGATACTTCTGGCTCCTCTCAGGGTTCGGATAAAGAACCTATAGAAAGCTGGACCAAACTCTCTACGACACTACACCAGTATGACAAGGACAAGATCAAAGACTGCAAAGAAGATATAGACACACTTCTAGTGTTTGTACGTCCGTTCCTGTTACGGCTCCATTGCTTGATCCTGAACCCTGTTTCTCAAGGCTGGTCTCTACTCCGCGGTTCTCACCGCATTCATCATCGAGGCATTCAAGCTTCTCCAACAAGACTACACCCAGATATCTGCACAGCTCCTTTTCCAGGTTTCCCAACAAGTGGCAAGCTTTGTTATCAATAACAACTCCATAAATGCGACCCAAATCTTTCCTCCAACACCAATATCTGCCTTCCGACCTGCTACGTCTTCCATCCGAGTGAATGCTCTCTGGTTCTCTAGTCTCATTTGCAGTCTCGTGACGGCTTCGCTCGGCATTCTCGTGAAGCAATGGCTACGCGAATACGTCGCCGGAGAATACGTCTCGGCCAAAGAACGCTGCAGGGTTCGATATATTCGCCGTCTTGGATTGCTCAAGTATCGCGTCTTCGAAATCGCAGCATTTCTGCCCCTCTTGATTCAATTCTCCCTCATTCTCTTTTTCGTGGGGCTCATGGAGTTTGTTCGCCCCGTAAACACATTGGTCTTCTGGATTATCACGTCGCTTGTCAGCGCTTGGGTTGTTTTCTACGCTTCCACCACGCTCGCCCCAGCATTTTCTCCATCATGTCCCTACAAGACACCATTCTTGAGGTCCCTTCTTCCCAAGGTTCGACATTTACTGGAGCCGGCCCGGTTGTGGCTTCACGCCATCACTAGGAAGGATATCTCTCGGGAAGAATACATCCTTCGCAACAATCAATTCCTCGACGAGGCGGTCCTACTCGATGCGGATAAAACCTTTCGTGATGGAGAGGTCTTCAGAACCATCGTGGGTTGCTTGAGTGACGGAGACTGGCTCAGGGCTCCAACATCAACCATGCGTCGGTTGATGGAGCAAAGAACGGGTCGTGCTGCTGGCCAGATCACCCGTCGTAGCTTCCGCTGCTTCCAGTACTCTGAGAGGGTCATCATGCTCTCAGCCTTGATTCGTTGGATGCAAGAAAAGCTTCAGAACCACTACCGCGATAAGACTCTGTCCTTCTGGGATCCTTCCACTGACGCGACGTTCACATACATGACCCATATCTATGGATCACTGGAACCGGCCACCGTCAGCCTCCGACGGGATATCAAACACGTTTTTGAATCTCTTCTTCTCTTTCCTGGGAACGAATCGACAACAGCGGGGTTGGTGACCCGCATGGCAAAACTTCAGTGGATGCCTCATTTTTCTCCTGACGTCGGTCTTGTTAGCGATGAAGGTGAGGTCAATGTTGACTGTGGCGAGCGATTTGTGAGGTCTGACTCTTCCCAGTATTGAATGCTGTTCTCCGTGGCGCCGGGACAATCCTCCAGACCCCTGGCCATATCTTTGATTCCATGGCTTTGTGGGGAACCGTATGTATGATGGCCAAGTTCACAGACCCTGCAGATTTCCAGGATTGCCGCCACCGATTTGTTGGCCTCATGCGAATGCTTACTCCTCGTATCTTGCAAGACCCGGACCCGGCTCTTGATCTTGATACTCGTAGCTTGGCGGAGAGGTATCACATCATCCTCGGAACAACCGTACGATTCAACGAGACGATACCTGGAATCCTTGACCAGGGATTGCTTGACGCCTTGGATTCGCGTTGTCTTCGTGTCTTCCGTCGACACGTAGAAGAGCGGGGCTATATTCTCCGGAATTGGGATGAACTCGCCAGCCAACCCGTGCCCCTGCACATGTGGCACACGGAGACGGTATACAGTGTCATGAAGGAAGAGCCAGAGCTCGGGGAGGGATGGCGGGTGAGAAAGCTCCGGTCCAACTGGAATTATCGTTGGCGTTTTCTAGACAAACTCCAATCTGGTCGACCTCTTGATAACATCTGTGGCGGAGGGGTCGAAGTTCGGAGGTTATCGTAAACGTGCTCGGGGTTCACGATCTTCTTGTATGAACCACGATATTTTCTTCATGTCGAACGGCTCTCGAGAATCCGCCTCCGGGGAGGCGTTCCAGTCAAAAGGCTGCCGAGACACATGGTCGTTTGGTGTCGACAAGCCGATCGGATTTTAACATCAACCTTGAATTGGCCGAGCCTCAGAGCAAGTTGGGTTCGACGTCCTGAGATCTCCTCTCGTATTGGTATGATTCTTCAACCTCGATGTGGCGAAGGTGCTTGTGGAGCCTTTTCTCGGAGGGTCACATCCCTAGAGATGATATAGCTGTTGTTACGATTACGTATCCTGAACGAAATCTTCTTCGCGTCCACCGCAACCTTGGGTGTCCGGGGCTGGCACATCCCTTCACCTCCCCTAGGTAGTCTCTGGGGCATAGATCCATCCTCGTTGTGTCGCAGTCGACTTGGAGATTAATTGAATCTCCATGATCTCCGAGCGAGGATCAAACGTCGAAAGAGCTGAGGCGACAGTAGATGGTGGTCGAAGTCGAAGGGGGCAGTGGAAGTCAGCCACCCCGTTTGGTTCAATTTATACTGTGCCCCGATGGCTGGGTATGATATATCGCGCTTCGATTTCAATTGCGATCTCGACTCAAGGGAGGATGGGCGCAGCGGCACTGGCGAAGACACCGACCTTCTTTGGGAGGTCCAGAATCTCCTCGTGGTTATTTGTTGCAAGTTCTATAGCGGAGGCTACCATTAGAGCCTGACAGAACTTCTTCACCGGTTCGTGACTTATGGTTGGATTAGAGAGCGTGATCGGAGGATCTGAACCATGCTGACCGGAGATTGCTTCTTCCACTTGAATAAGATCCCCTACATCCGACTTCTATCTACAGCGTACTTCAATTTCTGTTCGTATTTGGCTGAGTCTGGACCATCGGAGCGGTAATAGAAGTGTGGCGTCGGGAATTGCCTTTTTCGTAACACGTCGCGCACATGTCGTCAGTGGGCTCGACGTCACTGAATAGTTGAAATGCCGAGTTGTTCTCCATGACGAAACGACGACGATCGACTTCAACACAGATGAAAGACGTTACCAATAAGTATCATGACGAGCCGAACATACTGTTACGCATCTCTCGATCGATCTCTTTGACATCGACGCTTCTCTGATATTTCCTCATTTTGTGTCGAATTATCACACTCGCAATATCATAGGGAGGTGGAAATGATTTGATTATTCGATGATTATATCGAAGCCAGAAACACAGGAAAGAGGAGAGGGAGACAAAGTGGAAAAGACTACACGAGGCAAACAAGAATAGAATGACGCAGGGTATGCCCGTAAGACGTGATACGGTACTGGGGGGATTGGAATGTGAGTATGTGATGGACAAGTCAAAGGGAGGTAGGGGGGTTATGTTTGTACGTGAGTAACTAACTGCTAACTGACTGACCGAGACGATCATGAATTAATGCTACAGAGGGGGGAGATCAGATCGAGAGAGAGATATAGAGAAAAAGAAACCAGGACGAGAGACATAAGAAACTCGAACCCAAGACAGTTATAATGGCTACAAAAGATGTTGGACTTATTGATCAGAGACACAAGCAGAATCAGCAAAGGAAAAGGAAATAATGAGAGGAAAGGGATAGGGAGGAATGGAGGCATCGGCCATGCGATACAGAACTTTGATATGGGTTGTTGTGTGGTGGATAGCGGAATTGAGACGAGTCAGAGTTCGGGGTATGTGTGTGTTTGTGCGAGACGCGAGCGTGGAAATTATATACGAGAGCAACCGAGAGAGCATCCACGAAGCAGCGAAAGAGCGGACGAGTTTTTTTTGGTATTGTGTGTCGATCGAGTCATCGAATGACCATCGATGACGAATCTAGTACTGTGGGATTTGCATTCCCATATCATCATGATACGCGTAAGCCTCTGGAGCAACTCCGCAATGAGCAACCTCATGAGGAGCATACATCGCAGTGGGTGCCATCGACTGGGTGTACTCAGGCATGAAGTCCAACTCTGTGAAGTCCGAGAGTTGGTGTTGAGCCATCGCGATCTGGGGTTGTTGCTGTTGTTGAACGTTCCCACCATCATGCCATCCGTCAAACGCTACAGGCTGTTGGGGTTGCGGAGCAAGAACGGCGACTGATTGGTCAGGTGCAACGTTCTGGTACTGATGGGGAAGAGCAACATCCGACGGGGCTGGAGAGCCCGAGAACGCGGAAGAAGGACCGGAGGAAGAGCAGTCAAGCGATGGAACCCACTGCATGGTGTTGAGGTGGGGATCGGAGGTATCGGGCGTGTAATAAGGGTATGCCGACGTTTGAGCGGTGGACGCTGAGGAGAGCGGATCTACAGAGATGCTGTCAAGAGGTGAAATGCTCAAAGCAAGATCGGGGTGGTGGTGGACATGAGGGTTGTAGGTCTGAACGGAGATGTTACTCTGCGTGTTGCTCATTCCACCAAAGGTGTCAAAGAAGTTGGGCTGGAAGAGGCTGGTGTCGACCTCGGGGAGGGCTCTTCGTCGCGCTGGAGGTCACCTGGGTAGAAGGAGGAACTACCCATGTTGTAAGAGCCGAATATGGCGGCATTTGCACTGGATGCTCGGCGCTGGCCGAGGATCATGCGTTGTGATCGGGCGATATTGCTCACGGGAGTATCCGGACGTGATAAAGAGTGAGCAGGGTGTGTGAGGAAAGGGAGTGATGGGATCGCCATTACGGGGGCGAAGAGATTGGGAGGAACGGAGGAGGAACGACGGCCGTAGAGCTGTGTGTAAGAGGATGCGGCGGGTAAGGGTGCGGGCATGTGAAGCATGGGGCTGCTCATGTCGGGAAAATCTCGGACGCGATCATAGTCAAGTCTGCGGACGGCAGCGGCAAGTTCATCGCCCTTCTTGCCTTCAAGAAGGAGTTGAGCGACTTCCTCACATCTGCGCTCGTCATGAACGGGAGCGGGGACCTTTTCCTTGCGCTTGGCGGCAGCCTCTGCAGCAGCTTGCTTCTTGTGCTTGTTGTGAATGGGACGGAAACGATAGTTGGGGTATCGTTCGCGGTGCTCAGCCTTTGCCTTCTTCGCACGATTCTCCCAGATGCGTTTCTCTTCGAGCGGAAGAGCTCTCCAGCAGTTGCCTGAAACGAACAGATGGTGATCAGACTTGTGATGAAAGAACTGAGGGTTGATGAAGATATACTAACCGATGATCTTTGAGAGCGACCCGTGATTGGTCTCAATCGATCCTGGAACATGTTTTTGGCGCACGAAGTCTGCACGGAAGAGCATGAAGGCATTTGGTGGCCTTGGGATGTAGCCCAAAGACCGACGCTTGCCTGGAGGAACGCGTCGACGAGAGGGTGCTGATGCTGGCGTCTCGGAAGGAGGGAAGATTGCGTCGGCTGGTGAAGGTGGCTCCGAGTCGTCCGTGGTGGCAGAGTCGGACTCTACGTAAGTTCCTGGGGTGATGTTGGGTGCAAACGTAACGTTGCGAGGTGAAGGAGTGTTGATTCCATAGTTTCCTGGCCTGACTGGGGTAACACCTGATGGAGAAATGTCAAGATTAGATACTTTAGCGAATAATGGAAGACTTACCGATGGCCAACGAAGACTTTCTACGGCGAGATACTCGAGCGGGAGGCATGTCTAGAGCTACAATATAGGATATGATATAGTGAGAAGATGAGTATACGGAGTATCCGTTGAGGAATGGAGGGAGAGGTGGTATGTGTGCGAGGAGATGTTTCCCAATCGAGGGAGACAATAAAGAGAAGGGAGCGAGGGGGACGTTCAAACAACAGCTTATTGTTCTCAACTTCTTATATGATGCCCTCCATCAGCCCACTGTCCCTCCTCTTCTCCGTCCGCTAACTTGAACACATCAATCCAGGTGCCTGTGCCAGGACCCCAATCACCATCCATCACTATCACCGCCCGTCTCTGCCACAACTCTCCCGTCCTCTCCTTCTCACCAGCACTGCCTCCTCGTACTCAATCCACCCTCTTGTACAACTCGTCAGGATCCCTTCTCCCCAGAAACACATCCACGGAGAGAACAGAAAATCAGACATACCATACAAGCACTCAATCCCCACCCATCCCGCTCCGGGGTCCCGGTGTTCTAAGCCACTATCGGGAATGCATCTTGTCCTATTCTGTACACTTGCTTATGGCTCAAAAAGGCAACTAGCTTGTTCTCACTCTATCCCAATTTCCTTTCGTTTGAACCTTCTTTCCATGTGTTCGGTCCTTCGGAGCTGTGACCAGACCAATCTTCTCCATTCCCTGGATCACTTGAGTCTCTTCCAATTCCCTCGCTCACTCGCAGTTGAGAGAACGCGCTCAATTCAGTCCCTAGTCTCTCTCTCCTGAAACATTTCCGTCCTTCGATGTTTCGCGGTAAAAATACGTACTGTTCCCAACGCTGTTTGTGCTCCCCTTCAACATCTTGGCACGACCTGAGTTGTAGAATGTGCCCTGTGTGGGGATGTCGCTCACACCTGTGTTTGCCTGTGCATATGCACTTGACGCACCAAGCAGCAGCGAGATTCTGCGCAATTTCCGTGAGTGGCTCACGATTCCAAATCCCTTCATTATCGGCGGACACGGGTGGTATTTCTCTAGTTTCAGGGTCGGTATTTCCTATCTAAATGAAAGTGTATGGAAATCTCCTTGACCCCGGCAAAGTCTCTGACCGCCCAAAACTCGCTTCCATCAGGTCGTTTCTGTCTCCTCTCATTTCGCCCCCAGTTTTTTTTCCACCCGAAATTCCAAGGGATTTCATTTTGGGTGGAGTTGCATCTGATTCTGGGCTGCTAGACTGATGCTTTGATGGATCTGGGGAGCCTCATCTGGGGGTGACTAGGGGTTCCAAGTCAGACTTCAGTAATAGAATCTTCTCATCAGTTGGACGAGGGATTGGTTCTGCTTGGGCGAATTCTGACAGCAACTCTCGATCATGTTTCGGTATTGAACTCCCTTTTATGTTATATGTGGGGGTCTTCGTGAGATGATGTCGTGCTGATTTTCCTATCCCGCTTGTTGTATTTTGCTATCCTCAGGAAACCAGACAACGGAATAGCATGGTCCTCTCGGGATCCTCGATAATGACCCCCAGGTCCCGGAACGATCTACACTACGGACAAGAGCATGCGTATACGTACGGTTACGCATGTACTAGGACAGGGCAGGGTGGTCGGCCATGCCGCGAACGTAAGTAGGCCTTCCCTCGGGATCGACGTGTTCAGGCCTGCAGGCCTCACGAGGGCCGACCCTGCAGAGAAGGTCAATTTCCTGACGACCGACGACACACTTTCTGAAATTCAGAAACATTTCTTCCGCCGTTGGACCGCTCGCGTGGACCTCGCGTGGGGGACTAGCAAGATACCGAATCTCCGGCGGCTCTTTTTTTCTCGTTCCCAGGGCTTCAATGACCCTTGTCTGCAAATAGCAAGTTTGGCTTTGAATGTGGTTTATACCTGTCCTGGTGATAGAGAGCATCCAGGTACCCATCTGTTCATCCGTCGACGGCGTCCAGCCATCCATCCCACCCCCTGTTTCTTTCTCAGACGTAGATTGGTAAGAACAACGTGGTTTTTGTTTTTGGAGGATCGTGAATCCCAGGAGCGGAGAGTGACGAAATACAAAGGCTTGTGCTTGGATTTTGGCTTATTGCCTTGGAAACATGAAGGTTGGACGTATCTCCCTTGGATACCCCAGATCGTTGGGATCCCTGGAGGACTCGGAGGAGGAAGGGTCTAAACAGATAGGGTTTTGGTCTTTCGGGGAGCCGTGGGCTCAACATGTCGAAGAAGAACACTTTGCAGGGGGGCATTTGTTTTGCGGGAGCATGTTTTGGACGGTAAGCTTAAAACATGAACTTCGGATGCGCAGCTTTGTGATTGAATCAACTGTGATAGACTGTGCTTGAGTATGGGGTATTAAACAAGGTTTTTACCCCGTCTTTGTGGGATTCGGGTACGCCGTATGTCCTCCTGCCAGTGGTCGCTTCTGAGTGTTTCCTGTGAAGGGACATCACTGAAGAAGAGTCGTCCATGGTTCATGGACCAGTCCAGGTATTACTATCCATATATTATCCTCGCGTCGCATAGGTGCCACCTTGTCCTACTCACTCGCTCGTCCAACCTTGCAGGATGGTATCTCTGGCAGACACAGCCTCCACGAGACCGCCTTCTCTATAACCTTAATTCTCCTGTTAGAGTGTCGTTGCCACTTACCCCTTGCGACTCACCATGTTTCTTACTCGGGACTTCGACATATCGACGTCGTTTCGTCTATGACGACTGTCGTCATTCCCCCCACACTCGTGGATTCGGTATGATTTGCCCATCCTTACTCAAAGTTGTCGTCATTACTCATTGAGCGATACGCAGAACCCTATTCGGCGTCCATCATAGTCAGGTTTTTGATTATGCGTTTCGGAGTGGTGAATTGGGTAAGTGGGGGACTATAACTTGTTCAAAGTTCACATCGTGGGCGGTTTGTGTCCACCAACGTGGTTTGACATCATGAGGGTTTCCGGACTCCGGAGATCACGCAGTGATGCCATCCCTGATTTTTCGGGATATGATACACTTGAGGTGTGTTATGGACTGTACCAGTGCTTCGTGCTGTATCGCCTTAACTTTGACTGGACGCTTGAACTCTCGTCGGGGGCGAATAGAGTCATGGATAACTTTTTGACAGAGTCTGTTTCACGGTAAATGGGCGTGTGTGGCATGAATGTGGTCTTTTCAAGGTATAGTACGAGCGGAATTGAGTCCTGAATTAAGTTCGTGGGATTTGGGTTCGCAGATAACGGGCGAAGGAGAGTGGTGTATACGTATGTGATACTAGGGATCGTGGGTGGGCAGTGTGGTGGAGGTTTCAAACGATGTAAAGCAGATGGTAAGCCGGGTTTCGGTGACTTGATCCCCTTTCCTGAACTTCGACCCTTTGCTCGTTGATGAGTGGTTTGGGTTCACGACCCATACCAGCGCAGTCCTCATGACATACCTCTATGCTGCGTCCCGGCGATTAATGTACTGTCTGTCATACCGATTTTTCCACGACGTCTGTCCTCATTCCGAGTTTATCGTATTGCTGGGAGTGGGGATACCCACGATGGTGCCTTTTGGAGAGTATGATTGGCTGAGAGTGGTCCAGGTGGACCTACTCATGTTGTGTATCATTGGGAAGTGATTGAAAGTTCTCTCATGCAAGATCCAGGTACGGCTCTCATATCAAGACGGGGCCGGGTTTCCCGAATCTCCGGCTTTGAATATTTTGGGCATGTCATCCCAGGTTCATTTCCATGAAAATGAAGATCGCGAATTGTGAAGGATGTGGTGAGAGAGGATGGTTTGTTGTGTTGGACGAGTATAGGATTCCCCATGTACTTGTTGCTGTCCTAGTCTGAGGTTGCCAGTGGGTTTGCGCGACAGACTGCTTGGCCTGGTTGACGTTGCTCACGGCATTAGAGCCTCTCTATACGAGTGATGAGATACTTTGACCGGTGAAAGGACTAAAGGGCCCGCGTGAATGAAAAAGCGGAAGAGAGAGTTTATATGTTTTTTTGAACTTATTAGCCGATCGACGAAACAGCCGCCACCAACACTGGTTCATCATACTCTCCTCCTCTTCCACAGACCTCGACCATCATCCCCTCTTCGCTGTCCCCTTATCCCCCCATCTTCCCCGTCAACGTCGGGCGTTGGCGTGTACATTCCGTCTCGAAACCTGCTACAGGACAGCACAATTAATTTCCTACTCAGCTGCCTACAAACCATATCTTAAATCCAGTAATTCGGGGTATGTATTATGTTAACCTGTATGAAAGGCGCTCCGAAGTTGACCCTCACTCGTTCTTCCCTTCGAAAAAATGTTACAGATTCGGTATTCCAACGCGTATGTCTACCTCCTCACGCTCAATCATATTTTCGCTATAGAACTTTCGTACTGATCCTATCGTGTTCTCAGCATCTCTCTCTTTTCTGCGCTAGGCGGTTAAATCAATCATTCATCATCAAAATCCTTTTTACACTCTTTACTCACGTTCGTTTGGAGGCTAGCTCAACCCCCACCATCAGCAAGCAAGTCCCAACACGGTCCTCCCAACCCCCGCCTTTGCCCACATGAATGGCAGCTAAGACTCAACCTCCCGCTTCCCTCTCATCCAGATTCAATTTTGGCTTCGGTGCAAGACCAGAACCTTCTTATCGCGGAGCGAGTCATAGTCCAGAGGAGGATTGGTATATCCCTTACACTGGTCCGTATGAACAACCGGCACCTCAACCATCCCATGCACGACGTGACAGTTGGGCCGAGATATTTGGGGTCGGTGTAGAGGGTGGCAGTGAGAGTGGGCATCAGTCGGTGTCGGCGGTGGGCAGTTTACATAGGGAGGAGAGTAAGAAGAGTAGGGTGGGGAGGAATCGTGCCTTTTCCAGTGCCTCGAGGGCGACCACGACAGGTTCTTCTGCTGGTCATGGAGATCCAGGAAGGAAGAGTATCTCTGCTCGGTCTACGAATGGGAGGGCGAATACGTATGCGAATGCTCCCCTTCCTTCAGTCAATAACGTTGACCCTTCAGGGGGTGTCGGGAGTGTACCTATGCCCGCAGAGAGGATAGCACGGAAGCCGTCGACGAGGGATCTTAATACGAATGGTGGTGGTAACCGGTCAAGCCTCGCAAGCTTCATAAGCTTCGGGAAGGGGCTCCTCCTTTCGTCCCCAGTGGATCAGTTGCCACAAGATCGGGGAGCAACCCGCTCAGTTACCACCAGAAGACGTGCGAATACGGCCGGTTCAATGACGCCATCAGTTTCTGCTGCACTCTCAAACGCAGGTCCAAGCACGAGTCGACAGCGTGCGAATGATGGTCAGAGGAGGGAGGCGGCGGGCTATGTGGATGGCCAGGATCATTATTCAACTCCCTTTGCTGCTCACCAGTCTACTGCCATTGCTGCTGCTACTACGACAACAACGCATACTACTACAAGTAATTCTCAGCAACAACAACTTCATCGCTTTCCTCAGTATTCTACCCCGGATTATACTTCTCTTCGCTCTCACCCTTACGCGGTCGCATTCCCATCAGCGACGACTTTTGCGCGGGGTGCACCCCAGGTTCTCGACGCGAAAGGCAAAGGAAGACTCCTTGACCCCCATAAACTGACGATCACGCTGCTCGATTCAAGAGGACCCCATCGTGTTCCGGATTATCTCAAACCATCCCCTCGAACTTCATTGCTCAAAGCCAGTCTATCGACGCCAAATCTGAGGCATCTACCAAAGGGAAAGCAGAAGTGGTTGTCGGCCGAGACGTGGTGCGATGCTTTGATCTTACCACGTCCGCGGTTTGCACTGCGTCTGGTGGATGCGGGAGGTGGTGGTGGGGTGGATTCGCCGAGTGGAAGGATTGTGAGCCCTCCTGGATCCCCGGTATTGCCTTCTGAAGCCAAGATAATTACCCGGGAGAATTCAAACGTCGATTCGAACCGTGCGAGTCCGAAGAAGGTGGTCAAGAAGGCGTCTTCGATAAGTAATTTAGTATCTGGGTTGAGTCATAATGGTGGTGTGGGTGGTGTGAAGGAGCACGAGATCGTTGCACCGACGCCTGTGGTTGCGACAACGGCGGCGGCGGCTGTTGGGGGTGCTCCATCAAACAATCGCCGTCCTCCAAGACCGACGAGTTGGGCGCTGGATGACTTGGCTTTACCCAGCCCAGTGCCTTCCCTTGCAAAGTGAGCGATCCTCCTTCCCTGCATCTGTTTCAGTGGCACTGATTGTCTGACCTTCTTTCAATTTATGCGTGTTCTTCAATTTGCAGGGTTCTCGAGGAAGGGAAGCAACTGGAAGAAGAGCGTAAAGCTTGGAAGTCAGCCGCATCTCAATCATTCCAGAATAAGCGCGCACGATCCATCTCTCGTGTCAGGTCGAAATCTGTCGGAGCACAACAGGCAAAGGCGAGGGGATTGAGACCGGCAGCTGACGCGACGGCTTTCGAGTTCCTTGCGGAGCGTAGTTTGCTTGGGAATCAAGTCCGGCCTCCTACGATTCATGTGCACGGTCCGCCTCGATCGAAGAGCTCAAGAGAGAATTTGCATACGACTTCGGGAAGGTCCCTGTCTTCTGCGTATACGCATACACATACGCATACATTCTCGCATACTGGTTCTAATTCGGTTTCGAGAACGCAGTCGAGGGTCAAGTCACATGCGCATTCGAATTCATTGGGTACCTCGACTTCGCATAAGTCGTTGTCGACGGAATCTTCTGGCCATTCGAGAAACCAATCCGTGGGCAAGTCGGCACTGAAGTTGGTCAATGGTGCTGCTGCTTTGTGTGGGTTTGGACCTATCGAGGAGACTTCTGCGGAACCTACGCCGACGGTGGAGAAACCTGATATTATCGAGGGTGCCTTGATGGCACCGACGAAGATTATTCGGTTGCAGGATCAAGCTCGACAAGACGATAGGGTGAGGTTTAGAGAGGATGATGTGGTGGTTATCACGCCGCCTCATGCGTTGACCGCGACGAATGGTGGCCATGTTGGTAATTCTGGCGTCAATGGCTCTTCACCCGCACCATCTGGTGTGACAGTGTCCGCAGAGGGCATTGGGATTGCCATCTCGTCACCTCCCCACTCTGATCATTCCCATCAGTACGAACCCAGGGAGCCGATCGTCTTACCTGTTCCTCATCCGTATGGCCAAACCACTGCATACTCCTACAGTCAGCCTACGAAACTCCAGATCCCCGAACATCCCGCCTCTTCCACCGAACCGAGTCCTATCAGCCCAGCAGATAGCGTCACTCGCCGAAGACAACCGGTTTTGGTGCATCCATATGCTCAGCCCGGTCATCCGTATGCGAATCCAGGTCAAAGTCGCCCGTCACCTCAACCTCGGATTGAGTCACCTACCGATAACAATCGGCTCTACGCAGAGCTCAGCCCGGGATATATTCGTGAGATCGATCCCAATGATATCCAGTATTCCCCGTTCTCTGCCAAGTTTCCTCATCGGAGGGAGGATTCGAGTATTTCCGCTGTTGTCGCCGCTGCTCCTGGGCATCCGTATGGACGAACAGTTAATCGGTTTAGCGAGTTGGGTTTCGGAGATGCCTTGGTGAGGACGTTGAGAGATAGAGGGAGTATGGATAGTGGTCTTGGGACGGACGAAACTGAGGGAGGGAGCAGTACCCCACCTCGTGTCGATCGTGCTGACTCGGGTAACCGGCGAGTTGAAAAACCAGACGTTCCACCTTCCTCTGAAGGCCATGGGTCGCACCAGCATCAGCAACATCATATATTGGTCGAGGACAATACCGATAATCGCGGGATGTTTTATGCTGAACCTGAGAGTCAAGAAGGGTATTTTGACCAGAAGAGGGTTAGAGCGAGGAATACTTCGTTTGGGACGGTATCGCAGGATGTTTCACCTTCGGATTCGACCCCTCCGTCTCGTGTTAGAAGACAGGCGTCTACGGGAACTGGGTTGTCTGTTAGGTTGGGACGATCCTCGGGGTCTTCGCCTGGAATGATCTCTCATGACTCATCTCCTCCTGTCTCGCCGCGCCCAATTAATATTGGTCGACGGAGGACTTGGAGAGATTCCGGGATCTGTTCTACAAGCCTACGGAGAATAGAGAGGTCGTCAGGAATAACAGAGCTCAGTCCGCGAGCCCGAGGAGAGGGTTGGAGTCGAGACAGGATAGTGGGAGTATTGTAATCGATGTCAGTTCTCATAGCAGCAGGAGCGTCGTCAGTGGGTTGACGAATCTCGCACGTCAACTGAGTGAGGATATCGAAGAGATGAATCAGGAGGCGCAGCGCCATCATCAAGCTGGGCGCGATTCTCCCATGTGGGGTGCGAGGTTGGCTGGCGGATTGAGGGCGGGGCAGCAGAGACAAGAGGACTTGTCGGATGAGCCTAATGTAGCTTTGTCCCAGGTCTCTTCGGATGCAGGGTCACCTCCTGGACAGACTCTTCCGCTTCGTCTTCCCACTCCTGGTCCGTTCACGCAACCTGTTGCAAATTTCCCCGAAGACATCGGTCCGGAAGAGTTGGAATCTTCGAGGGCGTCCTCTATTCTTGATGGATCTCAGTACATTGAGGATATGCAGGGTGGGTTGTTTTTTTTGTGTTTTACACGCGAGTCAGATTACAGCATTTGCTAACGTTTCTTCCGATATCTTCTAGATGATCTCCGCTTTGGTGAAGTCGAGGCTGTGACGACTCCCCCTGCTATCCCTTCCCCCGAAAGACATTCCACTCAGTGCTTTATCGGCTACCAGAAACATAACTCACTCGGTACTGCTGCAAGTGAGATGGCACCTCCTCCCCGTGTCGTCTCTCAAGGTTCAACCCTTCCAACACCACTCTCACCCGATGCCGCTCGTTCTAGTTACATGACCTCAGGAACCGATACCTCACGCATGTCAGGACTTTCCGATTTCCCTGTTCCACCCTCCCACTCCTTTCCTTTACCTTCACGTTCTTCCGAACATCTTTCTATTCCCGACCCTCACGTACGATCACGATCATCTCCGAGCCCAACTCACTTGGATGTTCCACGTACACGCCCGTCTTTCTCTCGTGAGCTCAGTCAAGATACCTTTGGTGCCCGTGGCGAATATTCCGTTGGTGAAGCATTGTAGTCGCCTCGTATTCGTTGTCCATTTTCGTCGTTCCATTCTTCCTGCACTCCAATTATCGCATCCTCTATCTTCCCCTCCCTTTTCTCTCTCGAACTTTGGGTCCTTATTTCTACACCTCTCTCTCTCTCACGTTTACCGCTCTATTTCGTAACTCCGCTCTCCTAAGTTACCATTCGAGTTCTCGTATTCAATTTCTGCGTGTTTCAAATTGCAACTGTTTATATTATTCTTATTCTTACTGCTACATAACAACAAAGCTGGCAATTCAGGGATATCTTGCGGATCTTTCAAACAACAGAAGTGTGAATACAATGAGATCAAAAAAAGATAAAAAGTAGGTCGGTCAAGAGCGGGTATCATCTATTCGTCGTATTGCGTCAACTGTAAGGAATGTTGTTAGCCTTGTTTTTGCTGTCGATCAACGTAAATCATTCCACTTACATCAAGCGTCAATGTTCTGGAACTATTGACTTCTTGGTCTCTATAAATACCAACGAGAGAGTTACTCCGTTCATACAGGGAACCCTTCAAACTGATAACGATGAATTGGAAGGTATCCGATGAATGCGCGCGGATGTAATTGGCGATTTTCGCAACATTGGTGTTGTCCAAAGCAGCGTCAACTTCATCCAGAACGAAGAAAGGTGAAGGTTGATAACTATAATGGAATGGAGTCATGATTTGCACGCCGTTGTGACAAATGTAGCATGTAGCATACCTGTGAATAGCAAAGAGAAGTGCCAAGGCTGCAATGGTCTTTTCTCCTCCTGAAAGCTGTTCCATGTCTCGGAATCGTTTCATTGGAGGCATTGTATGATACTTGATTCCAGCGGTATAAGGTTCCTAGGGCGGTATGATGATCACCGTTGATGACCGTGAAAAGGGCATGAGCGCACCTCGCTGTCCTCTAAACTCAAATAAGCAACACCACCCAGGGGGGACCCTTTCCCCTTCGTGAGTTCCTTGTACACCGGATCGATGCAGTTGGAGATATGGAGGTATGCTTTGTTGAATAGCTCGCATCTGGAGAAGCAAGGTCAAACGGGAGATTGCAATGTCGTAAAGTGCATTATTTACCGCCGCTTTCTGATCTCGTTGAATTGATCTCTGGCCGTTTTGGAATCTTTTCGGGCCTTATCGGCTTCCCGTTCTGTTTCGACGAGTTTTGCTTCCACATCGTCCAGTCTGCAAGGGGATGAATGTTAGGTTTCTCAACATGGTGAATGCGCACGTACCGCTCAATAGCCTTCATGTTCGGAGCCATCCGCTCGAGCTCTTGCGAAAGCTTAGATATAGAGTTGTCCAGGTCGGTGAGAGCTTCCGCAGAGTCGGCCTAACAAATCGAGTCAACGAGGACCGAGGGTGATGGGCATCCTCCACGTTACATACCTCTCGTTCATCGTCATCTAAGCTATCGAAGTCGACTTCAATTCCGAAGTCAGCAACTCGCTTTGGACGCTGGGTGCCCTCCTCATCCTCATCCACGTCCATGGCGACTTCTTCACGTAGGTTCTAGCAGAGTCAAATGGGTCAATTCGATACTCTCGTGAGATGGGAAAAATGATATGTACCTCCTCCATGGGGACTTGCTTGAGATTACCTTGGATCAAAGGTAGCTTGATCTCTTCCAGTCGGCATCGCCTGTAGATCGCTGAGCGATCCAATCCAAGCTTCTCTATCTCGTCGTTCTATCCGCGGAAAGTCAACATCACGGGTGACTGAATAGCTTCAGGCGGCGCACCTTCGTGGCAATTTCCTTCAACGCTTGATCCAAGACTTTTGCGGCTCTCGCAGTCGTCTTCTTGACTTGTTCGACCCGTTTGGTCTTTTCATCCGATGCTGCAACAGATGCTTGGTGCTCCTCTCTCAGGGTTGTGATATTTTCTTCGGCCTCTCGCAGCTCCTCTTCCATCACCACTTTTGCTTGGTTGTGGCGAGCCAGGTTACGATCCTCGTTCTCCACAGTAGCCCGTAGAGTAGTCAACCGTTCCTCTGTATTGTTGAGTTGACTCTGCTCAAATTGCGACCTATTCCACGTCTCAGATGGGGCCCAGGATATACCAGATTCGAAAGCGATACTCACTGATGGGTCAGACGAGCGATCTGAGTCTCGAATTGGAGTCTAGCAAGACTTTCTTCTTGAGCGACTTTGAGCTGACGTTCTTCGTACTGTCGAATATTGTCTACCCCAATACGTTGACAGAAATCAGCATATATGTCATCTTCTGCTTCGTGTATGACGGTGGCAAGAGCCTCCATTCGCTCCTTGAGGGTATCATACGCTGATTGCGCCTGTTGAGTTCCGTGAGCAAAAAGCCGGATAGCATGAGGGAAAGGGAGTACAAACCCTCCGTAAATTGGGTTGGAGTTGACGAAGCTCGCCTTCAATGTGCCTGAGCTCATCTCGAATACCGGTCAGACGGCTCCTGCACGCAGTCTAAAGGGGGTTAAGTAACGAGATACGAGTACACGAGGAGAAAGTTGAAGTACCAAGTCATCTCGTGCCAATGACAGCGCTGATTCCAGCCGTGGGATCTGAGCGAGCAAGGGCTCATCTGCACTTGTACGAGGTTTCGTCTGCGCAAGTTCACGAAGATCGGAGATCAATTTGTCCCTGGTCTGCTGGAGTTCTGCTCAAGGAGCTAAGGATGTATCATGTGGAGGGGCATGAATTACCGGTACCTTGTACGTCTCTATCAGTCACTTTTTTGCCGTTTCTTGAGGACATGGATCCACCAGTCATTGAGCCACTCTTGTGAATGACCTGGCCGTTGAGGGTCACAGCTAATTGGAGGCATTTAATATGAGAGGAGTCGTTGAGACATGTCGACATACCTTTGACTTCTTGGTCCTTCTGGTAACAAATGTATCGGGCAATCTCGATAGTATCACAAACCAGGGAGCTGCCGAAAGCAAACTGGATAGCAGGTTCGATGGCGGGGTCATACTGAATGACATCGACGGCCAATCGAGACCCTTTGGCAAATGAGCGGTACTTGTCGTTGATGGCTTCTCCCTTGATAGTGGTAAGTGAGAGGAACGTATACTGTTCGAGCCTTTGGTTTCGCAGATACTAGGAAATAACGTTCATCGTCTAGAAGTGGTCATAATGTAGCATATATTCACCTCAACGCATGCCTCGGACGTCTTGAATTCGTCCACCACGATGGAATTGTGGTGTCGCCCCATGAGAACTTCTATGGCAGTGTCATATTTCCGCTGGGTCGTCTTGATCAGATCGCGAAGTCTCCCTTTGACACCTAACGGATATCATGTGAGGAGATGGCGGATATTGGGTACACTCATCGTACCTGGGAAGATACGTTGAAGGTTCTGTAAGGTTTCCCTTGCCTTGGTCTCCCTTTCTGACTCCCTTTGGTCGATATTCATCTGCATCAGTTCGGTCTGGACTTTTCCGAGTTTCTCGTTCGCCTGCATTTCCAGCAACCTTCAAAGAATGTGTCAAGCAGAACAACTCCAGGCAAGAAAGCGAAATTACCCAATACGAGTCCTCTCCGATTGGAGGTTATCTAGCTCTTGTCGAGTTTTCGTCAGATCAGTTTCCAGCTGAGAGACTTTCTCCTCGAGCTAGACAATTCATTAGACATGGCATTTTCGTTCCGATATCCACGTACCTCGGTTCGCTTGAGCTTCTGTGCAGCGTCGTCTTCTTGCAGCTTCGATTTCTGGTTCGTGAAATGTTCGAGTTTCTCCTTCATTTGCGTTAGAGCCCTCGATGAGGTCTTCTCATCACGAGTAAGGGTCTCGAGGGACTGGCGCTCATCGACTGCCAGTACGCTGGCCTGTGACTTCCTACATCGTCCATCAGTATGCGGCCAGTGCTGACAACATAAGACCATACAATCGGCGATATTCCTCCAAGCTCTCTTCGCTGAGAGACAAGTCACCCCGGCTCGCTCGTCTCTGTTCCTCTGTAAATTATTGAGCAGATTATCTTCAGTATAAGTTGATAGCATACCTTGAGCGGCGTTGGCAGCATGCTGAACTTGTTCGAGATCTCTCATGAGAGAGTTCAATTTGTCTCGCTGCTTCTCGGCATCCCTCTCGACTTGTTCGGCAATCTTCCTTGCGTTATCGCGTTTTCTCGTTGAGTGCGCGATTTGAGCTTCAAGTTGAATAAGTTCAGGTCTCTATACATCAACTGTTAGTTATTATTTTCCCCTCTTGAGGACACAGAAGAGGAGTGAGCGTCGACTTACCTTTGCTTCTAATGCTTTCTCGGCCTTTTTGATTCGTTTCTCCTTCTGCATCACGTCAGTACGGGCCCGAGCTTGATCTGCGCGGGCATCTTCCAGGGCTCTATCGTGAACGCGTTGTTCCTGTCGCAAACCAGCCAAAGCCTCGTTTTGGGTCTTGATATCGTTTGCATGGGTAGACAACGCTGTTTGTATGTGATAAAGTTTGAGGAGTATTCGGTGCAAAATCAAGTCATCCTGGAGTATCATACCCCACAGTCATTAGCTCAAGTTCACATAGTAAAAGGCGTAACACTGACTCTTTCTTTGCGAAGGCTCTCGAATCGTTCCGCCTCAGACTTCTGCTCCTTGTATTGTTTGATCTCTCCGGCGATACCACGACGTTTGGTGAAGTTGAAAGTTGCATTCTCTGTTGCGCGTTCCTGTGCTTCTTTGGCCCTCTCGTAGTCGGGGGCGAGCTCTAGAGAGCCACTGATTTGGTCAATCAACTTCGAGAGGTCTTTTGGGGATTGCTGGGCGACCGCTTCCACGTCCCCTTGGAAGACGAGGAAGTTCTTAGCCTTGACTAGGATATTGTGTTTGATGAGGGCGTTGTTGTACGCTGAGTAGGAGACCACTTTATCGTTCAACTTATACTCAGATGAACCTGACGTGGAGATTCTGGAGAGGGAGGAGGTTAGCCATAGGAAACCCTTATAGCATGCCACTCACGTTCTTTGAAACCTCCACTCCTTCTTGTCCATATCTTCATACACGGCGAGCACCCAAGCTTTCTTCGCCGTTCCTTCCCCTTCTCCCTCATCTTCGTCCTCCTCTTGGATAGCAGAGGAGCCTTCTTGTGAGCTACGTCCGAGTCTTCTCCCGCGGTATACGAGGTCCTTGAGTTGGCTGCTACGGAGTTGAGCACTCTTCACTCCGAGAACGAAAGAGATGGCGTCCATGAGATTAGATTTTCCCGCCCCATTTGGACCGATTACGGACGTGAAATTCTTGAAGGGGCCAATAACTTGATGTCCCCTAGTGTCAATTGAGATAATTGCTCGCAACATGATTGGATTGTTTACGCACCGATATGATTTGAAGTCACAAACTTCTATACGTACCAGAGGCATAGTAGCCGACTTAGAGTTACCTGGCAGAGACAACAGACCCCAGAGATAAGATGATGCAGGCAAGAGCTCGATGACAGTCGTTTCTGGTGAGCAAACTGATAGGCTAACACGAAACACGTCCCTGCGTTGAACAGGCTCACACACGCCTCGAAGCGTGGAAACAGACGCGAGGCACGTGAATATCACGTGCCATCCAATGAGGGGGCCAACCAAACGGTCACTCATTCGATAATTGCCCCTCGACAGACCCTCAACGTGTGCAGAAGGTGAGTGTATATAGTGAACACATTTCGGTCCCGCAAAAAATAATATGCTACAGCAGAATGCAGGCATCTATCCCCATGGATCTTCCTCAAGAGTTGATCAACCTTATTATCGACTTTGTTGCGGCAGGGGAATCCACATGGGATTTCACTGTCAGCCCGGAGTCCCTCGAGGCATGTTCTTTGACTTGCCGCGCGTGGAGAGACCGCAGTCAGTACCACATTCATAGGGAGAAGATGATTTTATTCTCTTTCGACTATCGTAATCTGCCGAAAGTGCTCCTTCACCCTCCCAGGATCTTACAGATGATACGCCACATTGTCCTCGAATTCGCGGGTACTACCCACAACTATCCCTCGCAGGAAGAATGGAATTTGATCTCAAAGTTTACGAACCTGCGTGCTCTCTCCCTGCATGGGTCTGAGATACCTTCGGGTGTCAATCAAGACAATCTGAAACCGCTTGAAGCCCCCTTTAATAACGTGACAAACCTCCAGCTCTTGCTATGCACGTTCCAAAATTCTTCCGATTTCTTATCCTTCGTCGCCGCCTTCCCACGCGTCCAGATACTCTCTCTTTCAGACGTACGGCTTATCGATACCGTCAACTTACGAGTCATACCCTCGAACGCCCCCCAGCCGACACTTCGCGAATTGTCGATTTTCGAACCCGTCTTCTACGGGGTGCCGTTTTTTGAGCTCTGTGGGTGCTGGCTGAGCGCATTACCTGTCGAGGTTTTGCGAACCGTCAAACTCGAGGTTCTCATCGATCGGAAAGCGCCTTGCGTTTCTCTGCAACCCATATTTCAAGCATTGGGACCTCATCTGCACCATCTCGCTATCGATTCTGAAGTCCGGATTCGTGTCAATGAATGTGCGTATTCTGACCTCATTCTGACATTCGAATCGAACGCTAGATTATTCCGAAATAGTACCTGCCCTCAAATATTGTACCTCTTTGAGGACACTACAGATCAACCAACAGTCTTACGCTTGGTCGTTATCCCTCGTTATCTTGAAATCTATTCATGCATCCACCATCTCCGATGTGACAATCCGATTCATGGCAAAGAGTTACTTCGCGACTGATGGTCGCCTCTTTTCATCTATCGACGAGACGCTTTCTCAGACGCGGTTCCGAGACACTCAAACAGTGAACCTCGTTCTATATGGTGACGATACGCTTACACCTCGAAGCATTCAAAAGCTCAAAGGGAAATTCCCTACATTGGCATCCAAACTTCTCTTCAAATTTGAATTTTAGAGGCTCAACGCTTTGTGGTGAAGCCGGCAGACCTAATTCTACAGTCTCTCGCAAAGGTGTGTCGAACAGTTATGTCTTATCTTGCTCAATTCGTTGAAAAAGTGGCGTCTTGAAGCATATCTTCATTGATCGGGAGCGTTCAAGTTGTTCTTCAATGTACATGTAGTTCGAGCCGTTATCAGAGGGAAGGCGATGATGTCTTAAATACTTCAGGGCTGCCTTCAATTCGATGGCACTTGGGGGATTGATTCGTTAGGGAGAAGCTGGTAATATCCACACGTAATGCTGATATAGACCAGGGAATGACTTAAGACTCGCCATCGGAAGTAGATGGGTCAACCTTCTCATCGTTATCATCCCAACCCGTCGCAGACCAGTATGTTCTGTTGATATATGTCAGGAGTCAGGGATGATTAGGTCTCGAAGGGGAAAGCCGCGCATACGGTGGAAGATCCAGGTCCTTCATGGGGCAGAGTTCCAGGGTTGGCAGTCTGTGTAGTCATACCCTCGGCTGAAGAGTTATCTTGCAGGTAAAAAAAGACCTCAGAAATAAGACAACGCAGATAAGGCCTCGGCGGTAGCCAGGTTCAATGAGCAAATTGATAATTCACGTCCCTGTGAACGAAGCAGTCCGAGCCTGCGTTGAAGCGATTAAGTGAGTTGGGACTCGGAGTGCAAGAACATACGCGGTCCACGTGGGTTTCACGTGATTTAACCTGGAAAAGGGCCAAAACCAAGCCCAAACTCTGCCCAAACTTGAACCTCACCTCACGGCGAATCGTAATAATACCAAGATATCTTGCCCTCGACACGTATAGAAGGTGAGTGTATATTCCGAACACCTCTATTACACGGATAAATAATGTGTCATGGAAGGTTGCGGGCACCTAATGGATCTTCCTCAAGAATTGGTCGACCTAATTGTTGACTTTGTCGCTGTGAATCCATACACAGACAGAAAGGACCTCGAGGCGTGTTCTCTGACTTGCCGCGCGTGGAGAGACCGTAGTCAATACCACATTCATAAGCAGAAGTCGGTGCGATTCAATTTCGACTACTGCAATCTGCCAAGGGTAGCCTTTCGCCCTCCTAGGATCCTACGAATTATAGACGACCTTACACTCGTATTTGGGCGTGGCGACAACTATCCCTCTCAGGAAGAATGGACATTGATCTCGAGATTTACCAACCTGCGTTCTTTAGACATGAATGGGTCTAGGATACCTTCGGATGTCAACCAAGCGAACCTGAAACCCCTTCAAGCCCCCTTTCACAATGTGGTAGAGCTTCGGCTCATACATTGCACGTTCCAAACTTCTTCCTGTTTCTTATTATTCATCGCCGCCTTCCCGAACATCCAAACGCTCCATCTTTCCGGCGTACGACTTATCGATACCGACGATCTACACGTCATACCCTCGAACGCCCCTAGGCCAACACTTCGCAAACTGGTATTTTTCGAATCATCCATCGGAGACGAGATACCATTCTTCGAGTTGTTTGGTAACTGGCTGTGCACATTATCCGTCGACGTTTTGCAAACCATCAAACTCGTGGTTTACATCCATCATGAGGCGCCCGGTATTTGTCTACAACCCATCCTCAAGGCATTGGGAGCCTACCTACACCACCTCACAATTGATTCTCGCTACTCAATTTCCGCGGAGGAATGTGTGTGTTTTGATCCTATTCGGACATTCGAATCAGACCTGGATTCATTCAAAATAGTACCGGCCCTCTCGTATTGCACCTCTTTGAAGACACTACTGATCAACCAAAGGTCTCATGATTGGTCGTTCTTCCTGGGTATCATGAAATCCATTCACGCATCCACCGTCTCCCATGTGACAATCCGATTTTCGGCCATCAGCTACTTGGTGACTGATTACCGCCTCTTTTCGTCCATCGACGAAACACTTTCTCAGACGCGATTCCGAGACATTCAAACAGTGAAGCTCGTTCTATATGGGAACGATACGCTTACACCTCGAGACATTCAAAGTCTTCACGAGAAATTACCTTCGTTGGCAATCAAAGGCCTCATAAAATTCGAGGAGCTCAACGAGTGGTGGTGAAATTGGTAGACGATGGATACCATGACCATGACTGGGTTTCCAGCAAAGGTTTGTTGAATACTTCTGTCTTATCGTGCCCCTTTTGTTGAAATGATGGCATCTAGGACGCTCATCGTTCTGACCTTCAAATTACATTTTTATGCGCAGGTGATCCGTCGTCATAAGAGGCCTAGGGAAGGTGATGATTCCTCCAATTCTTCAAAGCTGCCTTCGTCTCGACGGCACTTGTCGTGGGGTAAGAGGGTCGAGGAAAGGAGTAATAGAGGGATAGAGTGGAGTTGAAGGATTGTTGTCGAGGTTCGGGCACGGCGATATGGCCGAGGGTCATTCCTAATTCGTACGCTTTCCTCTTTGAGACTCGTTTCCTTTTATATTTCTTTTCCTTTTTTGTCTCTTTCCTTTTTCATCATTTCTCTCTCCTTTCGGATTCACCGCCGCGCGTCTTTCTAAAAAATGGTTACGTTTCCTCTTTGGGTTGCGATCCTCTGCCATTGATTCTTTTTCTTTTGTTTCTGTTGTCTCTCCATGTTTCTTTTTGACTTCTACATTCCATTTTTAGCATCATTCTATCCAGGATTGGGACGAGTAGCCCATTTCCTGCCCAAGAAACTCGATTTCCGTCAATTATCTGAAGATTTGAGGCTAGGATCGCGACAAACACTCGACCGTCCGCGCTGTGCCGGGGGGGCAGATGCGTCAAGTAAATAGACGTCGACGTTTGATCGTTACCTGGCTAAGAATCGGAAGATGAGCGATAGAGTTGAGCGACGAGGGTTTCCGTTTTTGATAATTCACTTTCCCGATTTCCTGTTTGTCGCTCCACTTCCTTTGAATTTCTTTTATTCCGCTCCTTCTTCTCAAACAGTTTAGAAATAGATCATGTATATAAGACTGAGGTTCGCGTTTTTGTAGAATGCTACATCCGTTCCCTGCGAAATCCCCTCTGTGTGAATTACGCGAGACCCAATTCCTTTGAACTTTCGTCAGCGCTTATCCTGCGTATCAGCATTATACACCATCATTCGGTGTTTTGTCCCTTAGTTTTTCAGCGTACCAGCCATATACCATTGGATAACGACCAGTCAGGTGTACTGGGTCCTTTGGTGAGTCTCATCAGCGAATTACAGCGTTTATTTGTCTGTTTCAGGTTCTACACACGGGACTTCGTCCTTGTGTTCTGCGATACACATTCTCGCCGACAACCTCCCACATCTCTGCGTCTTCTGATTCCATTTCTAGTCAACACTCGGCCACCATCCTTCTTCCCGCACGCTCTCCCCTGTGAGAGTGTTCCTAGAGAGCTCCGGTAGCTCTTCCCTTCCTTCTTCTCTCGCGCGTGGTCCCCGCTACAGCACTCGGGTCTGATTTGTTGGGAAGAAGCTTGCAGTATTCAAACGTGATGCTGATTATGGACCAGGGAACAATTTAAGACTGGTTCTCGGAAGCAGATGGATCAACCTTCTCGTCGCTATCATCCCAACCAGTCGCAGACCAATACGTTCTGTTGATATACGTCAGGAGTCAGAGATGAGTAGGACCGAAAGAGGAAAGCCGCGCATACGGTGGAAGATCCAGGTTCTCTGCAGGTCCTTCATAGAGCGGAGTTCCAGAGTTGGCAGTGGGTGGGATCACCCCTGCAGTGACTGTTATGGGAATCTCCTCCTCGATGTAATTTCCGATACCAGGAAAGACAATCTTCAAACGAAGAAAGTTCTGTGTAGATCAGTCAGCCATGCCAGAGGATGAAAGCGTAGATTAGAAGGCTACCCGCTGCTCGAGGATTCGCGTATTGAATGGGGGTGTACACTTTAGCTCAGA
The DNA here is from genome assembly GCA_027627245.1 of Meripilus lineatus. Lineage (NCBI taxonomy): Eukaryota > Fungi > Basidiomycota > Agaricomycetes > Polyporales > Meripilaceae > Meripilus > Meripilus lineatus. The sequence goes on along the minus strand of JANAWD010000295.1, from coordinate 16,081 downwards.
GGCGGAGTTCAACACCGTCTCTTGCACCCAGCTCCCTACTTTCTTATTGCCTTCCATCGGAACCCACTTTTTGTTGAAAATTAGGGAGACAGTCTGTGATTCGGATGCCGCTGAATCCTGTCCAAGTCCACCGAGATGAGCGATCGTCTCCTGGCCGATTTCCTTCCATCCCTGGGCACTCAGATTCATGTGCCGCCGAAGAACGAGAGTCACGGCTTGAGGAGTACGAGGGGGTTCCGGGAAGACCTCCTTGTGTTCGTCCTTCTTGTCGTATTTCATCTCTTTGGTTTTCGTGATAACGCGAAGGGAAAAAGGAATCTTGGTAAATAGAGGGAACATCAAAAGATCTGCAAAGACAAGCTGTTGGAATCCGGCATTAGAAATGAGCGGCCACAGAGAACATGAGATACTGAGACAAACGAACCTCGGCCTTGGACTTTGCATATGAGCCCCACATACCTCTCCTTATATTATTGCTTTTACTAATTGTTCTGACTGGCCCTGACCATCCTGATAACAATGATCGCCTCAGTTGCAAGCCGGGGTAATCAGGTGGCACAACAGCGAATGGCCTAACTACACTCCAATACGATGCAAGACTTCCATTTCGTTTACCAAAGACTGCGATGACATAAGAGACATCACCCTCCCTAGCCAAATCGCTGTACTTGCAGGAAGGCTCGACATCGTTATCCAGTCTGAGCCGGAAGGGGAGTCGAAGTACGCCTTCATCTGTCGGTGGCCCTGCACTTCCTTTGGTCCATACCACCACGTCCTTCCGAACGGTCTCGATCGTCTCTGTTCTGAAGATATACGAGGGCAGAAGCCCCTCACCATCTGCTCGGGAAACTTTGCTGTGTAGACACCTGATCAATACAATCGAAAAGCTCCAGAACGTGTTCAAGCACTCACGCACAAACTCTGCCCCGTAGACAAACTCGGACTTCTTCTATTCCATCCTCGAGAATCTGTGGAAATCGTAGCTCGACCTCGCCTTGAAGCACCTCTCCTCCAACTCTGATCCAGTCCCCAAAGTGAAGCCGAATGGGCATCTGGAGATTTAATGGCGCAGAAGTCGGTCGTGATGGGATGGGGGTATGGTGAAGGTAAGTTACAATAGGTTACAATAGACATGTGGTTCCAACCTAACATCAAATTGTCCGTCCCAAGCTACCGATAATTTCGGGGCCAAGATAATATGCGTATCGTAGCTGCCTCAGATGGTTGAAAGATACAGTATATCCCGTTGTTCGACGTGACTGGCGTCATTAACGCCACTACGTGCTGAGGCGCTGTGCTCTCCGAGTCTTCGTTTGGGTTCCCTGCTTCTAAGGATGCAAGACAGTCGTAAATTATCGAGGGACATCAAGGAAAGTAGAGTCATAACCCATCCGACTCAGCAGCGAGAATATAATGAAGTGCCATCGGTGGGAAGGAGGAACGGGCCCTCGGCAAACCGATCCAACGCGATGTTGTTGCTTGTGCCTCTCATCCATCGGCACGCCAGCGCGATGCCCATCGCCCACACAGGCACCCATGATCCATTCTCGTCTTTTTCGAGTTTCATGGGATGCAGTGCAGCGTATTCGCTTATGATTTGATCTGCCTTGAACCAGAGCATAGTGGTAAGCTTCAGGACTGAGTATTCATCGAAATTCGTCAATGTAGANTNNCACNATGNG
>JANAWD010000295.1:0-10544 GCA_027627245.1 Meripilus lineatus | reverse complement strand
ACGAATGTAACGCACTGGCATCACTTGACAGACAAGAGTCTGGGGACTTTCCCATCATACCAAGTACAGCGTGAATTGTTATGCGTGGGGGCGTGGCTGCAGTTCAGGCCATCTCAAACGATTCAGACTAATCCCGAAGGTGATTGGGACTGTGTCTGGCATGTATGAGACCGCTTCAAGTTTGCGAGTGGGCGTGAAACCATGGTTTTCTCTCAAAGCAGGTAATTTGCCGAGTTATCAGTTCGAAAAACTCACGATCACGCATGTCATTTGGGACAAGAACTTCCAGATACTTTCCCTTCGCGCTACTGGAAATTTTCTGCGAGGGATCAGTCGCGTAGCCTCGGCAAGGAGATCGGGATACTGACATGGATATGTCTCGATCCAGTTGGACATGAGGGAGTAATCCAAGTTCTGCTACATTCCAAGCTTCCGTGGCATAGTCTGCGTGAAGGGCATCTCACACTAGTATCACCCCACCATACTCGCCACCGCTCTCGATTGAAACAATTTAAATGACCACTGCCCTGCCCTTTGGCTGTGTATCAGTCTCGTAAAAAGTGATCGTGACTTCTCGCAGTGTGCACCTGTGAGTATACCGCTCTGCTATTCGCTCAGGATGCTACTACCACATCTCACGCTGTACATATTCCTGTATCGTGATAGGAGACCGACACTCTACAAAAGAAGCGGCCGAGAGCCAGGTTTTAAAGCCCCCGAGAAGAAAGCGTTCGGGTAGATGCTGCATGTATGCATGGATGGATGGGAGTGTTTCTAGAGGTCTGACCTAATGACCTGATGCCGATGTCCACAAATTCGGATTACCCCGTTAGTAACTGCCTTTTTCGTGGTTCTGAGAATGTCTAATACTCTAACGCGATATCAGGTCTTTATATTTCAAGTAGTGTGTTCTCTATTCCCCGATTCCTGCACAAATCGTTGAATCCTGCCCTTCAGCAATGCCCCAGTCTATTGTTGACCACTCGACCACTTCACGAACTACAGTCCTTTGGCATGGATGGAAGCTCCAGTGGCAAAGCTTCATTGATACTGTCCTCCTCTTGCATATACCGTCTTGGTTCAGAAACAAATTCGCTGTGCTAAGCAATGCCCAGGATGTGGACGAGAGCGTGTTTAATGAATTCATAAACCGTTACTCATCCTTGCTGGGTATTACACGCACTGCGTCGGGGATAGTCATAATGTAGGCATGTTTCGTGACCTACCATGAATAACGCTCACATTTCCTAGTGCCGGTTGGTTTGTCCTTCAACGTTCCGAGTTCACCAACAGTGATACATCGCAACACTTCATGTATTGGTGTTTAATATGCGGTGCAACTAGCGTTCTATCTGGCATGGCGTGCAAATGGGCCTTCGACTGTTACCCACCACAGAAAATGCACGCATGGTTGGAGGTTAGTTCAGTCTTCTGGATCCCAACGCAGTAGAATTCATTTGACGAGGTTACTCACTCGGATTGAATAGGCCGCCCGTTCAACAGATACCTCTGGAATGATCAGTACTTCTCACATGATGACTGTACCGATCATATATCTCGCATGGTATGAGGTTGACCCATACGACTTCTGACACCGCCCTAACCTCCAATGGAATATAGGTCCCATATATTCTTTGTTCTTGCAATGCTTTGTGCACTTCTGAGGGCATCGAGCCGGGGTGGTTCAGCAGGTGTTCCTGAAATCCTCCCAGTTATCACTTCGGTAGTGCTATTGTGTGCTACATGCCATGCGACCATTTCCACCTCCCTGTTTGTCAGGCTTTGTCATTGATCATTTCCTGGATATCCACCTACACCTACACCAATACGACCGCCAGACAACTGTGACGACGATCGAATTCATCCATTTCCTTCAACACAATGTATTTTAGATCTGCTCCTTGCAAGAGATGATCGTTCCCCCCGAGACAATCTGTATGGTCGTAAGACGTTCAGGTGGTCCGAAGTCCGCTGATACCAATGAGGAACGCGATCGTTCAGTCATATCATTATGGCGAGGCACTATGAGATACCGACGGCATTCCTCAAGGATGCAGGGCTAGAACCCAAAGTGTCCACACTGGCAAAGACACATTAAGGTTTCCTCCCGAAGTCTTCGTTGAGGGCGGTGATCTCTAGTAAACGATACCGGGTAACTTAATAGACATTCCTTTCGGAAATAATAAGGCTCATCGCCGCTCCAAGACGCACCATACGATAGCCATGATATTGGGACGACTTCCCGACTATGTTGGAAGGAAAGGGTCCTGATACCACGTTGTTCTACAAAGCCGGGTGCTACGTACCACGACCAAACGAGTCAGCTATCGATCACCTCGGACCCTGTATTTTAGTTCATTCAGTGCAAATTTTGACCAGCCCACATGGATTGTGAACACAATCATCCACAAGTTGATTAATCCGGCAGTCTGCAGATCGAAGCGTAAAGCAAAGCACACTATGATGCTCCAGATGAGGTTCCTGTTACCTCTGCGCAGTGATCTTTCACAAGATGCCATCGCTTCGACTCGAATGTGGGACAACAAGGACGAAAAGACGTTATCATAGTGATGGGGACAGTTTCTGCCGTGCCGACCTTGACCCTGGGATTTTACTTTTGAGGATTACAGTTGGCAGTAGATGGGTTTATCAATTCGAAGGTGGCTCAGCGAGTGGTGTGAAAGGGCCCACATGGCGATAGCGTGGGGGACAGAAACTTGACGGTGGAACTGAGGAAGAGCGAAAGGTTGAACGATGACATTCCTCTGGGGAGGATGCGACAAAAGATGTCACATTGACCGAGAATATCAGGTCAAGACTCACAGTGGCGGCGCTTTGGCTGTTCGACGGCCGCAGACAAAGAATGAAACGTATCTCTCCTATAGTCCAATAGACGGCGGACCGGCTATCTATATGGTCAGCGTCTTGCCATTCACAGGATTGAGTTGGAAGGTGATGGATTCTCAATGCTGCCTCCAGATCAGCAACACTGCAGATAAATTACAGAACCAGTTCATTAAGCTCATAATGCTCAAGCGTGAAGTCGAGGCAGTCCGTGTGACGACTCAAGATTTATCCTTGGAAGCAAATGGGTTAATCTTCTCGTCGCCATCGTCCCAAGCAGTCGCAGACCAGTACGTCCTATAATAATAGGTCAGGAATCAGAGATGAATTGGGCCACAAGAAGAAAGCTGCGCATACGGTGGAAGATCCAGGTTCTCTGCAGGCCCTTCATAAAGTGGGGCTCCTGCATCGGCAGTGGGTGTAATCACTCCGGCAGTGACCTCAATAGGAATATCCTCCTCGATATTATTTCCTATCCCAGGAAAGACAATCTTAACGCGAAGATAGTTCTGTGTCGATTGGTTAGCTATGTCAGGATTTTGAAAGGTAGATCAGAATCTGTACCCGTTGTTCAAGGATCGGTGTTAAGAAGGAGGGTGTGCACTTTAGCTCAAAGGCAGATTCCACGACCGTTTCTTGCCTCCAGCTCCCTACTTTCTTCTCGTCCCCGAGGGAAACCCACTTCTTATCGAAAGTTAGGGAGACCGACTGTGATTCGGTTGCTGGTGATTCCGAATCCTTTCCAAGTCCACCGAGATGACCGATCGTCTCCTGGCCGTTGTCCTTCCATCCCTTGGCATTGACTTTCATTTTACGTCGAAGGATGAAAATCACAGCCTGAGGGGTACGAGGAGGTTCTGGAAATACCTCCTTTTGTTCGTCCTTTTCGTCGTATTTCATTTCCTTAGTCGTCGTAGTAATTCGGAGCGTGAAAGGAATCTTGGTGAATAAAGGGAACATGGAAAGATCTGGTATAATCAGCTTTTGGGACCAATATTGCCCATGAGCGCTCGCACAGAATATGAGATACGGGGACATATCAGAAAAACGAACCTCAGCCTTGGATTCTGCATATGATCCCCACACTCCTCTCCTCATATTCTCGCTTTTGCTTATAGTCCTGAGTGGCCCTGTCCATCCCGATAACAATGACTTTCTGAGTTCCAACCCGACAGGATCAGGTGGTACGACAGCAAATGGCTTCGAGACCCTCCGGTTCAGTGAAAGAAGCCCATTTCGCACACCGACAGCTTCGATGAGATAAGAGACATCGCCGTCCTTGGATATTCCACCGTACTTGCATGATGGCTGGACATCGAGCGGCAGCAGGAATTGGAAGGGAATCCGGAGGATGCCTTCGTCTGTAAGTGGCCATGCACTTCCTTTGGTCCAGACTGACACATTCTCTCGTGCGGTTTCAATCCTCTCCGTTTGGACCACATATGTTTGACCAACTTGTCGGCCAACTTTGCTATGAGATGAAATGGGACCTGTGTCAGTATGCTCTGCAAGTCCGAAAATCTTTCGAAGCACTCACGACTGAACTCTGCCCCTTAGCTTGACATGGACCTCCTCTATCTCATCCTTGATAATCTGTGGAAATCGCAACTCGACCTCGCCTTGCAGCGTCTCTCCCCCAACTCGCATCCAGTCGCCAAAGTGAAGTTGGATAGACATTCGGAAGGGTTGAACAAAGTGTTACCCCGTCGCCGCGATGTGGGTATATGGTATATGTATGGTCACTTTCGGCTGCAGGACGTCAATCTCAATGCTCCAACCTAACCTATAAGTATCGGTTCCACCACCGATGCTTTCGGGGCCAAGACAGCGCGCGCAGTTACTTCAAACAGTTCAAAACACGCGTACTCTTCTGCGCAGTCTAAGTCAGTTATATCGTTGCCAGCATCAACCAAGAGATCTATGCGACAAGAGTCAAAAGAGAAAGCACTGGTGGGGAGCCAATAACCATCTATACTGCATGAGCCAGCAGGAGGTGGAGAGAGGTAGGTGGCGGGGCCAGTACCCGGCAAAACTTTGATCGTCAAAATTGCGTCTATCTCGGCTCCGAGTCCGGGCCATCCGATCTCTCGTCTCTGCCGCGACCCTCATCTGTTTATGAAACACGGTGTGGTTGCTTATAGCCCCACAGGAACATCCTTGAGGACCTAGGGCACAATGAGAGGTTTCGAGGCTATAGGCAGCCTGACGTGCCTCATGGTATGTGTCCTTGTGTGTCACGATGATGGACATCGTATATGACACACTAAAAAAAGAGGGTGTTGTTCTTCGAGATAAATATCTGAGGTGAGTTTCTTTAAATGTAGAGTATACTACTCCCCGCGAGATACTGTGTTTTGGACGGTACGACAGAGGCGCGTAACACCCATGGCAGATCAAGCCCAACGAAGACACGGGGTCGTATCTGGCAAGTGGGAGACCGCCTCAGATATCTAACCAGCTCAAAATTCATTTCTATCCCCTAGAATTATTGGTTTATGGTGACGACTCTGCCGGCGTGTTGGGTCAATATCGCGATCACAGAACGATCGAGACAACAATGTTGTCAGCGTCCGAGTACCGGCTCACTAGAACTGTGCCGAATCTTCCCATCTCAGTGTCCCAGGTAGTCGCAGCAAGTGGATTTTAGTTCTGATGTGGGTGGTCAGCAAGTGGTAAATAGGTGAAGCTATGTATCCAATGGACGCGGAGTAGTAGACAAACTCATAAGCTTAGGCTATCAGGAATTGGACATTGGGTCACCCGCCCTCTAATCTTCGTTCGCCGCTCTCCATAGTCGCAATTGCGTCCGACGTGAAAGAGACCTGATAACTCAAATATCTGAACACACCCGAAAGTTCCCCAATATTGGTCCGCATGGTGAGTCGGCATGTCCACCACTTCAACCAAACTCAACATCCCGCCAGTAGGCTGTGTACCATTCCAGAACATGACTGTGCCATCTGACAAGTTATATATGTGTCTTTTCGTAATGGTATTCGATTAGGACATCAGGACCCTAATCCACGCAGCCAAACTCATCGGTTGGGATTCGGAGAAACGGTCCAGAGGCGAACTCAAATCCTGCGAGTAAGTTATCATTCTGGTGACCACCTTTTCCACGATTCACTTGGTGCTCGAGATGTTGACACAAAATTGAGTCCTTAAAATACATGCCCTCTAATGTTGATTCTCAGATCATCCCCCGACACATTGCATCTTCATTTCAAACGATGCCCCAATCTGCTGCTGACAATTCTCCCGCTCCAGGAGATACAACCCGTTGGCACAGATGCAAATTTCAATGGCACTCTTTCGTTAAGACTATTCTACTCTTACATATCCCATCTTGGTTCAGGAAGGAATTCGTCGTGATAGGCAACGCTCACGACGTGGATGAAAACGTCTTTGATGAATTCGTCAACCGTTACTCGTCCTTACTGACCTTTACACGGAATGCGTCAGGGATAATCATACTGTAGGCAAGAAGTATTACCTTCCGTAATCGCACTAATTTTCCTCCGTCTAGTGCTGGCTGTTTTGTCCTCCAACGCGCCGAGTTCGCCAATAGTAATACGTCGCAGCACTTCATGTACTGGTGCTTGATGTGTGGTGGAACTAGCGTTCTATCTGGCATGGCATGCAGATGGGTCTTTGATTGTTACCCCTTACACAAAATGCCCGCATGGCTGGAGGTCAGCTCAATGTTCTGGACTCGAAAAACTGTAGAACTTACTTGGTGGAATTACCCACCCCGCACTGACTAGGCCGCCCGCGCGACAGATAACTCAGGGATGATCAGTACTTCCCACATGATGACTGTACCGATCATATATCTTGCATGGTATGAGGCTGATACATGCGATGTCCGGATACCACTTTGACCCTGAATGGAATATAGGTCCCTCGTGTTCTTTGTCTCTGCAATGCTTTGCGCACTTCTGAGTGGAATGAGTCGAGGTCACTCACCTGATGTGCCTCAAGTCCTCCCAGTCCTCACGGCCGCGATACTAATCTGCGCTGCATGTCATGCTACTTCTTCCACATACCTTTTTATCCGACTTTGCCATAGACAATTTACCGAACATCATCCATCTTTCGGAGCATTTCCACCGATACAGGCGTTACTTTGTCGATTTCGTCCGAAATAAATACCTGTTTCTTGTACTCCTTGCGATGGTTGATCGGTATTTCCTATTATACTGCTTCTTCCAGATACCATGCGCGTCTCAAATACAGTCCAGAATGCCCCAGCTCCCCTACTACCAATTGGCAAGGGCAACACGTTCTGTTTTATAATCCCTAGCCTTCAATCTAACACAGTTGTATCACCACAGGGCGAACCTTCTTAGTACTCTCCATACTATGGTTTGACAAGTATGATCCATGGAGATGCTGCAGGAATGCCTCGACGATTTCTCGCCTAGAACACAGAGTGATCACGGATCCCATTACCCTGTACATCCGACGTCTGCGAGGCGATGAATTCAAGAACAAGAAACAATGCCAACCAGACCAGTATGCCTCGAGTGGCGTTACGGACATCTTTCGGAAGTCATACAGTTCATCGATGCCAACCATACGATATACATCATTTTCAGTCAGCTCCCTCAATTGCGTCAGAATAACATGGTCATGAAACCATGTCATTTTGCAGAACCCGATCTCACCTACAGTGAAACAAATGTCGATCGACCCGTCAGTGATTTCTCTGATGGACTACCCCACAAGGAATTGGGAACACAATCACCGTCATTCACTAGCCGTTTCTGGAGAGTGTGACTGTCTGAAGACCATACCGTAGAACAAGAATACTATGATGAAAACGGTCCAGGTGAGGCTCCACGCGTATCCGCATCGTAGGGCGTCATTGCCTCGAGCCTGACTGGAACATGGAGCTAACATGGTGCTTAAATGAAACTCTGTTTCCTCATGGTGATATACCGATGTCTTGAATAGGGACTTGATTTTCCGACGCTTGCATTCTGAACCCCATCGGCAATAGACCTGCTCGCGCTCATGAAAATAACGGCCAGTGGTAGGATGATTCTCAAACCTGAACCTTAAAATGTCTACGCTTCGCGGTTGTTGCGTGCATGCCTTTATACTGCGATCAACACGTGAATGGTGGCAGTGACAGCAAAGACCATTTTCGCATTCTTCGATACTGATGGGGAATTAAATACGAAGCAAGAAGAGTGTTGTGTGATATTCCTAGTCGAATTTGATGACTGATTTCGCGAGACTTAAACCATTTTAAGAGTCTCTCTTCGAAGCAAATGGGTCGACCTTCTTGTCGTCGTCGTCCCAAGTTGCAGACCAGTACGTTCTATTCAGGGAAATCAGAGATCGGCATGGTGTGGGTTCGATCAGATTAGACATACGGTGGGAGATCAAGATTCATGCCAGGGCCTTCATAGAGTGGAGCTCCCGAACTGGAAGTAGGTGTGATTACACCAGAATTGACTTCGATGGGAATGTCCTCTTCGATATGATTTCCTACCCCCGGAAACTCAATCTTCACGCGAATGTAGTTCTGTGTAAGTAGACCGGTCAGCCATTCAAATACCACAAATGAATGGATCAGGGAATTCACCTGTTGTTGAAGGATCGGAGTAGCGAAGGAGGACGCGCACTTGAGCTCGAAAGCAGACTCGACGGTCGTCTCTTGCCTCCAGCTCCCCACTTTCTTGTCGTTCCCCGAAGGAACCCACTTTTTGTCAAAAGTAAAGGAGAGAGACTGTAATACGGTCTCGGGTGGACTTGAATCCTTTCCAAGCCCGCCGAGATGTCCGATTGTTTCTGAGCCTTTGTCGTCCCATCCTTGAGCTCTCAGTTTCATTTTACGTCGTAGTATGAAGGTCACTCCCTGAGGAGTATGAGGAGGCTCAGGAAATACGTCCTTGTGCTCATCTTTCTCGTCATATTTCATCTCCTTGGTTGTCGTGATAATGCGTAGAGTGAAAGGAATCTTGGTGAATAGAGGGAAAGTAGGAAGATCTGGTAAGACAAGCTTTCAATCCAACTTTAGTCAAGCACTCGTTCAGACAGGTGTATCAACAGAAACGGACCTCGATCTTGGATTCGGCATACGATCCCCACACTCCTCTCCGCATTTTATCACTCTTCGTCACGGTCTTCAGAGGCCCTGACCACCCCGATAATAGTGACTTTCTGATCTCTAGACCAGCAGGATCGGGCGGTACGACAGCGAATGGCCTTGAGACTCTCCGATTTCGTGAAAGAAGTCCTTGCCGTACGCCGACGGCTTCGATGACATAAGAGACGTCGCCGTCTTTACATGCCCCAACGTACTTGCAGGATGGTTGGACATCGATTGGTAGCAGGAATTGAAAAGGCAATCGAAGTACGCTTTCGCCTGTAGATGGCCACGCGCTTCCTTTCGTCCATATCGACACGGTCTCCCGTGCGATTTCGATTCTCTCCGTTTGAAGTATATATGACTGGCCGACGTATCGACCAACTTGACTGATGAATTGAAGCACTGGTCAGCACAACATACATCCACTAATCGTAGGTCATAAGTACTTACGCCTGAACTCTACCCCTAAGCTTGACATGAACTTCTTCTACACCATCTTCAATAATTTGCGGAAATTTCAACTCGACTTCTCCATTTAGCATCTCTCCTCCAACTCGCATCCAGTTGCCAAAGTGGAGTTGAATGGACATCTCGAAAGGCAGAAGTAATGGTTGGATTGGGTTTGTGTGTGCGGTCCTTTTGCGCCCTCTTCTTATATTGCGCAGTGCTCCAACCTGACCGATGCGGAGCAGTGCAAGTATCCACACCGTTTCCGGAAACATCGGGGCCAAGACATCGCGCAGCGCAGTTGTCACACAATCTTGACATTTGATGCTCGGAATCGGTGTGCCATAGTTCGCTCAGCGTAGGTATGCTGCTGGTGATCCTCGGTATGAAATCCGTCATTGACGGAAGTCGCGATCAAAATCAACATGAAGGGAGTGAAACGACGGTGGTGCCTCATAAGCGAGAGAGTCGGAGACAGGTGGATGGATATGCATAGGGTAACTCGCAGGACCTTGTTCCTCTCAGTCTCGGTCTACCCATCATTTACAAGACCAATCGAATCTGCTCGAAAGTGTCAACGAACCCGACGGTCTCCTTCCAAACTCGAACAGCGCCGGAAGTGTGAATGGCGCTGTACGCATTGTCTGTGATTTCAATTCAAGATTTCTGGTGCTTTGATTCGAATGTATCCGGCAAATAGAAAATGACACGTTGTTCTTTGCAAACTCACTGAGTACTTTTGTACTTCTTCCGGGGATTGCATTAGATTGCATTCCAAGATGCCGGACCGGCTATGTAAGTGGTCAGCATTCTCGGCCGCGGGGAATCGGTCAATAAAACTTTACATTGTGAATATCTACCGGTGCGGCTCTTCAAGTATTTCACTCTTTTGCGGGAGTATCACTGCGTCATGGTAGCATCGTTGTACTCTGGCTCTGAGCACCCTCTCCACTATTGTACACTTCCGTCAAAAATCAAATTGAGAGGCAACGATCGGGAAATCCTGGTGCGTACTTAGTCGTAGATTCAAAACACTCTCTAACGGCAATGCGACTGCGTACATATGTTCAGCTGTTGCACATCCAGCAAACTTGAATGTGCGAGACATTGAGGTCGGAGGAGGAGCAAGGTGGCCCCTGGCCGGCAACGTCTC
>JANAWD010000294.1:0-47767 GCA_027627245.1 Meripilus lineatus | reverse complement strand
CGCAGAAGGACTAAGACCACGTACACGGAGTAACAGTACCCACTGTCGGCACAATGCATACATTGGTAGAATCCACCACATTTCCGATGTTTGACAAACCGTCCATGTACGTACTACGAAGAATGAACAGCTACTAAGTCGTATCATTAACCATATAGACAACGGATAGAAGAACAATCAAAATATAGTTCAAACAATCTCAATATGCACTTCAAGAGGATACGGGTAAGGAACGGTTACATCCGAATGGAAAAAAGGGTTTTTCATACGATTCCACTTAGCTAAATGTTCCTCGTCATCGAACACAATAAAGCCTTGGTCAATAGCTCTCGATGTGACCTCTGCAGCTATATCTTCACGGTGTATCCCATATAGACACGTCTTCCCTGCTAAAGTCCACCAAGGGCAAAGCGATACAATCTTGTTCGGTGTAAGCACGTTGAGTTCGTGTGTAGCTGGTTTCGATATCCAGGTGATATCGGTAGTGTCGCGCTCGCAGCGAACGAGTCTCCACTTGCTCCGAGCAGTCGTCACAAAATGAGATTCTTCGATATGGCGATTGCACATTGCAATGAGGATGGTTTCGGCGTTTGTCCAACCAGCAAACGAATGTCTCACGGATGTGATGGTGTAGAGAGATCCGAAGTCGATGAGGAATTGGGTGTACCTGTTATCTGGTATGCATATTTCGATGGTAGTCGGTTGCCATGTCACTGGATGTTGAGCGAATACGGATAGAAGAATATAAAGAGGCAATTCTCCTGTAATGACTGCTTCGTGTTTGTCCAACAACCCGAAAAGAGCTTTGGCTTTCTCAACATACGCCAGAATGAGTTCAGCGACCCTGTTACTGGTTGTCGCCGCAGCGTCGAGGATTGAATCATTACAGGGTGGAGCCATGGTGATCCCTGCGAGCGGGTTCAATAAATGAAGGTGAGAGTTTGAAAAAAACGCACCTACAGTCGATTGTATGTTGCGTATGCAATGGAAAGAGTTCTGCGGGATATTGAGCAGCGGATGGTTGAGGTGTCGGCGAGCAGGAATACCGACACAATGAAGGTGTACAAGACTCAGAGTCCATGTTGAAACAGATAGAGTACGTCATTGAGTGATATTTTTAGAAAATGCTAAAGCCCCTATGATATCATCAACATGTTTTCGTGAACGCATAAGCTAAGCCACAAGTCGAGACCTCTATATACGCACGGCATATCACCTCTTCCCTCGTCCTCTACTGTGTCCATTCCCGCCATCCCTGTATTACCATTCCCCCTTCCCACCATATTTCAAGGCCGGATACGTTCCCAGACACACCCAATAGACTAAACATGAGGTCAACAATAGTCGTTCCAGGGTAAGTCATTGACAGGAGTACGTAGCATAAAATACTGACTCTATCCTCCAGTAAATTCGCCCAAGAAACCTGGCTTCAAATCTTCACATATGTCGATGTCACATCGTTCGCGAAACTCCGGATGGTGTCCAAGAATTTCCATAACGTGTTGACAGGAGAACTCAACCTACGCTACAACAAATTGCTCAGGAATTTCGTGGCAGATCCGGAACAATTCCGTCAAACTATGGAAGGCACCGATTCGTTTCTTGGAGGCGCAGGGGTTCGACTACTCTTGCAGTTTGAACAAAAACCATCGACATTTACTCTACAACTGTACACACGCGAGCACTGCGTCAAAACCTGGCAAAATGTACTCGGGAAATTCGGGTATAAATTGCTTACCAAACAACCGTTTACCAAGAGCCGGGACGATGGCATCCAGCTCATCGAACATACGTTTGTCAAGGGCCGGCATAGTATCAACATCATGGTTTCGCAGTGTGACATCATACTGTTTCCATCCTCCCGCTTTGAACAAACCTCCGACTTCGCCATCGCCAGCGGAAACTGCATCATCCATGGATATCCAAATGATTTGTCCACCGACGACGACGAAAACAGCGCACCTCTCGCAAAACCAACACACTCTTTCCACAAGGTGGAAGGGTGCATCAAGAGGCGATTCGGTGACAGTCGTTCTCTTGTCGTGCGGCTGAGCGAGACTGCGGACAACCGAGACATCGATTATGCTTTACCCGCATGGCACGAGAATCCCAATACTCATGAGCCCATGCAAGGTTTCGGTCTTGACATGACCACTCCTTCCGCGTTGAAAGGTGGGAGACCGCACGGGTTCTACGAGCAGATAACGGTTTTCAGGGTTACATCCAAGTGCTGACCCACCCTTCGATTATTCGCACTCGTTCCAGCACAAACGAAACAAATATCGGCCCTCGCGGACGTTTGATGGTTACTGACATTGGTGTGTTAGTATGCGTGTACAATAGGTATTCAGTTGATCTGTTTGGAATGGACAATGATGTATTGACAATGTACGTACATGTGCACCGAAACGGGAACTCTTATGTAGGCGGACTATCTCAACGAAGAACCTTGGTGGCGATAGTATAACTTGTTGCACTGGACACTTGAACATTTGTTGACAGACGTCGATATTCAATTGTTATACGCCGAGATTGTCGTCGCTTTATCACACGGTACCCTCAGGCTCTCAGTCGAGATACCTGTACCTGGAGTGATAAGATCGAAGAAACAGATAAGATAAGCTTCATTTGGTCAATTTCTTTATATGGATGTTATGTTCTCACGCTCTCGACCGATGTATCCCTCAGCATGACGAAGGTAAATCAATACCAACAACATGATACAGTCTCACCTCATTATGTTACTATGGAAAACCACACTCTCCGGATGATACCAGTGTGGGATCAGTCGGTCCGAATATCGTATGCTTCGTGCACCCTGCGATATATCAGTAAATGAGCATGCATACCATTCATATGTGTAAAACTGACTGATGACATGTCAGTAGATTCAACCTTCGCATGGCCTCCATTGAGACGGCCGTCGTGTGCCCACACCTGATCCGAGATGGTCACTATCCTTGCGCTGAAATGGAATCCTCCATGGTAAGCCACTGCACACATGGCATAATCTATGCCGTTTATTCTCACAGAAGGAGTCACACATAGTTCACCAGAAACAGCCGATGGTCTTACTTCTATAATCAACAATTGAGGATAGTTGATAAATTTACATATACTTTCAACCAAGTTAAATTGGTTACAAGTCCCACAATCACCAACTATGTGCGTCCCTAGGAGGTAGTCCACAATATCCGACACGTGCAATACTCCATGTCGAGCTAGCCCGTGGTACACGATATCAGAAGTTGTAAACATGACCGATCGCAGATTGTCGTTAGCAGACACTGCTTGGCAGAATGTACACACTCGCTGGATTGAACCGTAAGGTTGGCCGTGTTCAAAAACTATGTCTAATAATCGACCCATAGATGCGCCGATCATACCTCATCTGGCAAACTCAGTCGGATACAATTCACTCAACATTGTTCGCCACTGATTACGGCAATTAACAAGACTGAAATGCGAAGCGTCTGCGGTAGTCTGCAAAGCCAATAGAGCAGAAAGTATGTGTTTACCGACTGGTCCGTAGTTTTCAGACACGGCGACCTGAAAAGTAAGCACGTTCTGTTTCATAAGACCCCATAAGATGAAAATGGTTGCGTCATAGCAACAACTCCAATCGCACGAATCCCACGGTAACCAGAATATCGATGTTGTAGGCACAGAACGTACCCGAGGCGCGGACACAACCTTGCGAATAGCGTGCGGATCGCGCAAGCCCGTGTGAGCGACTCTTTTTCGAGGAATGATATTCTTGTCTGTTAGTGATTTATGAGCTTTAGGAGGCATCAGCCATCCTTTCTTCCACTGAAGATACCATGAAATGATGCTCGCGCGGTTATGTTTTGGAGCATTGTCGGGCAAAGTCCCGTTAATTCGCATTTCTGTGAGCCAGTCAAGTATTTCTAATTCTTTAAATTCCTGTCTCAAATCACCCGAAGTTCCGGATGTAAACTTCGAGGTATCAAAGTCCTGTAATACGACAGTGCCTTCCAAACTTGAACTCCTGGATAGGCATGTGTATATGGACTGATGATTTGGACACTCGCTTAGGTCGACTACGTTGTATGGTCGTGTTCTACCTTGGGACGCATGAACAGTCATAGCAAAATTCAAGAGCACATGCACTTGTTTACGACTAACCTTGAATGGCGCGTTCTTCTCGCCGATGTAAAACGTGACGGCTTTAGTGGTTGCAGCCACCGGAACCACATTGGGTGGTAAGTTACCCACCTGTATATTTCTGGGAGGATTGACAAGCTCAACAAACAACGTATCTATAGAGCGTTTTCCATACAACCCTGAAGATGCATGCCAGCTTACCACTCGACCTTCTGCTCCATTCGTAGCGCAAACTTCAGTGGCTTCATTATGCTTCAGCATAACAGGCATACCGGGGCACAAGGGCAGAATCCCTGCAATTTGACCTGACAAAGATGGCGGCGTATCCCACAATACTTGCTGTCGTCGTCGGATGAGTTCATTACGCACATGGGCAGGTGCTGTAGCACAACGAGCAAGGTAAGAGTTAGTATCCCAATTATCTACGGAATAAAACTTTGTTAATTGTTGCTCGTTATCGCGGGCGTACCGAACACTGGCTCTGTTGTTAATAGCATCTCGGTGACTGTTAATAGCAGTTAGTATAGATACGTTTCTGAACTCAGCTCTATCCATAATACTCACAGGAAGATTAGTACCCAGGACGCGAGATTTAATCAACTTGATGTCGTCATTGGTACATGCTCCATAACGTAAGTTTTCGAGCATAGAACGGAAAGCAATATCAACACGGGAAACACCTAGCTGACGCATATTCTCTCGCAAAATGACTACATCGACAAACTCATGCCAGACAGCCTTTCCGAGTGACGCATCCTCTGTAGAAGGAGTAATTGCTCCACGATTTTGACCGACGTTGAACATGTATAGCGCACCTCCTGCAACTGGAGGCAATTGCGCGAAATCACCTGCAAGAATAACATGTCGACCTGCGAAAGAAGGTTGTTTTATGTCAAACGCTTCTCCCAACCTTTTGCTTATACGACAGAGATCTGTACAAGATATCATCGAGATTTCATCTATAAAAAAGAAATCTACATGTTCAAGACCAGCGTGTATCTTGTCGAGAGTGCGTCGAGATACTGTTTTGGTATTATGACTGAAGTACAGAGCAGAATGGTACGTCATCCCGTCGACAAGAGAAGCAGCTGTACCGGTAGGGGCCATCACCATGAAACGGTGCGTCTCATTACGGGCTGCAAAAAGGGCAATGAGAGCCTTAATTACTTGCGATTTGCCAGTACCGGCCATACCTCCAAGATACAGACGCAAAGGACCATCTGCCGGATACAGTATATGTGCTACAGTTCTTGTGAAGGCTCGCAGCTGATCCTCGTTTAGCGAGAAATCGTGCTCGACCTTTTTGACGAGCTCCGTCGGCGTATACAAACTGTAGTCGTCGTCAAGGTAGGACCGACAAATTACCTCCAATCCCTGCGGATCAATAACAGACACATTACCCGACCTATATTCACTGGACGTATTCACACCGTTTGCATTCGTTGAATCATTGGTTACAGGTTGCAAAGCGGACATTCGCTGACGAATTATATTCTGCCGAGCTTCTGTCAGCAGGTTCTTCCAAGCGGATGAAGGCAGATGCGGAATATCAACAGAAGGTTCATCCCCTCTCAATGGATCTGCCATCGATGTGTACGGTATCCGATCAATGAGCTTATGCATATCAGAGATTTGCTGGAACACCCGGCGAGTCCTCGCGTTGTTAGCATCCGATTCTTGAATCAAGGATGTAAGGGTATCTATATCCATATTTTCAGCTGAATCTATCTCATGTCTCATATCACTTTCGAGATCGAGATCACCGAGTGAGATATTATCCGAAGATGCGAATACTGGTGGAAGTTCAGCAGAATTACCGCTTCGCCGTTGAGCAGCGTAGTCATGTCGGGCATCATTGCATTCATACAACTCGTGCATATGCTTCATAACTAGCACAGCTTTAGGTGGAAAGTCTTCGCCCTCGAACGCTTCCGTCCACGTCTGACTAACTGTCTTTAATTCTAATCCAGAGCGCCACCCTTTCCGACTGAATAGAGTACACATTACTCGGCAATATTCTTCGCGAGGACTTTTAGCATCATTACGAGGTAGCATACCTCCAACCCATGTTAAATACTTAGCTGCTTCTACAGAAATTAACCTTACCCGGTGAGTGCAAACGTTAGGATGTTGAGCATCAAAGAGCAAACCAGGGCGAGGGAGTCTACTCGCAGTACCCAACGAGTGTATATAATTGTACGCATCTTCTCGCTCATTATCACTCATCGGTTTGACTTCCGTAAAGCGTAGGTAATCATACAACGACCAATAAGTCAATTCGACAGGTCGATGGACAAAGTCTTGTACTCGAGAGTAACTGATGACACGTTCGCCGTCTCTGGATAACATAACGTTTTCTGATAACGTATCTACATCAGCCGCATCAGCACTCCACGCTTTGGCAACCAAAGTCGTAAAGGACCTCCAGTACAAAACCTTGAATTCCCTGTTCGTGTAATGATCCGGAAAACCCAGCAGGAAATGACACGCTAATGGCCCACCCATCTGTTGGCGGGCAATAACAGAATTCACGACCCTGGTAAGCAATTTTCTGGCCACGTCTGTATCAGTATCTGCAGGATCGATTATCTCAAACTTACGATCAAACACACCCTTCACTAGTTCGAAAATGTTGTGAGTTTTCAGAGAATATTTGGTAATGTAGGTAGTCACATATGCAGTAACTGCCCGAACATGTGTCCCAGATAACAGGAACGTTACATCGTGATTACAACGGAACAAGAATGCCAGCAGTTTACAGTGAGCATTCAGCATCCGTTCCCGCTGGCGCAGTATTAAAGCACCTGTATCAGGCTCCGCCCGCGTGTTTTCTTCGATTGTTCGAGGGAAACGGCCCTTGCAACTGATGCCGTGGCCGTCAGGTTCTAAACCAGGAACAGTACAGAAGTCGTTATGGACGTGTACATTAGACAGAAGAAGGGTCCTGTCCGCAGCCAAAACGAATTCATCTTCCCATCGTCGCTTTTGTTCAATAGTATGGGATGGAAACAAATATTTAGGAAGCTGACAACACGGATCACTGCGTGTATCATCCGCATTCTTTGGAGCATCTTGGAACGAAGTGGGGACGTCATCTAAACTTCCTGTTGTAAATTCTGCTTGCACTACGCTATCGATCCAAGTAAATAACTGTTGAGTAAAAACCAGATCATTTCCCTTCAATCGATCCCGAATCTCTTGATGACTTAGTGATCCTCGTATCCATACAATAGTATGCAAATGTAGAGCAAGTCGGCCTTGTTCCTCTACCATACCATAATATGACGAGGTTGGACCAAACACACCATTATTCTGACCTGGGCGCAACAACACTTGGACGAACAGAGAAACCATCAAATCAAAAAATCGAGAACAAGCTGCAGGGTTATGAGATATCTTCAAGAGACGTTCAGAGTAGGATGGTAAATCAAACTCATGTTGAGATAAGTCAATCCGTTCACCACAAAAAAAAAAGACACAACGGACTCTTCATCTCTGCCGGAGAAAATGTGATAAAAAATATTGGTAGGCCTTCTTCATACAGTGGGCTCCAAAACCCTTTCAATGTTTCCTTGTCTGGGAAGGATTGCCAGATTAAAAAATAGATAAAATATATATAATTCTGAAATTATTTGTGGAAATAGTATACTATGTATACTTTTATTTCCCACGATTTCAAGTTCCCACAATTGATTTTGATTTTCCCACACATCGAACAACAATGGCTACTCATTGAAAGAGTTTTGGAGCCTAAATTTTTGAAGAAATAAATTGATGAATTGTCACATGATCTGGATAGTTGTTGATCAAAATTCAACAAAATCATGTGACTTCCTTCTAGAAGGATATAATAAGGCCTGAACCACCATCATTTTCCATCAACAAACTTTGATCCCCAACTATGAAGAAGATCTCTACTGCCCAATCTACTCTTATCCTTTCTCTTCTTCACTCTGGTCTTTCTGAAGCCAAGATTCAGAAGAAAACTGGTCATTCACTCTCTACTATCAGTAGAGTGAGGTCTAAGCACTGCCCAGACCTTCCAAGACAGAAAAGTAGTCGCCCATCCAGGCTTTCCCCCTCTTAGGTCGTCTATGCTACTCGGCTTTTTCATAGAGGAAAGGCTGAAAATGCTGTTCAGGCAGCTAAAATCATTTCCAACATGAACTCTCAGACTATCTCTGCAACAACCCTCAGGAGAAAGTTGAAGGGATTTGGGTGGAAGGCAGTAGTGAAGAAGAAATGTCCTCAACTCAAGCCTCGTCACCGGCAGGCTAGACTCCAGTTTGCTGAGAGGTATAAAGAGTGGACAATGGAGGACTGGAAGAGGATTGTTTGGAGTGATGAAACAAAAATCAATCGTTTGGGGTCAGATGGGAAGAGATATGTATGGAAACAAGCTGGAGAGAGCTTGAGTGATAGGCTGGTAGGAGGGACAGTGAAGTTTGGAGGGGGAAATTTGATATTGTGGGAATGTATGGGATGGGAGGGTATTGGCTATGCATGCAGGATTGAGGGGAAGATGGATGGGGAACTTTATGAGTTAATCCTGGGGGATAAACTCATGAATTCTCTAGAATATTGGGATAAAGACATAGGTGATATTATCTTCTAGCAGGATAATGACCTCAAGCACACATGCAAAAGAGCCAAAGAATGGTTCAAAGACCAGGGAATGGAGGTTCTTAGCTGGCCTGCACAATCACCAGACCTCAATCCAATTGAACATCTCTGGTATTATCTCAAACAAAGGCTTAGAGAGTATGAAGAACCAGCAGGAGGGGTGGAGGAGCTATGGAGGAGGACAGAGGTAGAATGGGAGAAGATTCCCAAGGAGGTGTGTCAGAAATTGATTGAAAGTATGCCTAGGAGAATTGCAGCAGTCATTAGAGCTAAAGGAGGATACATAAAGTACTAGATATTTATCACTTTTATGTCAGAAAATTTAGGCTCCAAAATCCTTTCAATGAGTAGCCATTGTTGTTTGATGTGTGGGAAAATCAAAATCAATCGCGGGAACTCGATATCGTGGGAAATAAAAGTATACATAGTATACTATCTCGCAAAATAATTTCAGAATTATATATATTTTATTTATCTTTTAATCTGGCAATCTTTCTGAGACAAGAAAACATTGAAAGAGTTTTGAAGCCCACTGTATATTTGATATTGTACTTACAAGAGTAAGAGAATTTATATTAAAGTTGTTACCAAAATATTGTATAATCAAAATTAATAGTCTCTTGACAAGTAAAAAAGTAACAGATTATTTCTCATTTACATCAAAGTATATTATACCAATAAAGAATTGAATCTTATCATATCTACAAAAGAAAAATATCCTATTAGTACTTGTAGAAAATTCTATATATTAGATTTTGATTCATACATATTAATAGCTATCTATTCTTTCAAAATATTTATGTTGATCTTCATATTAGTTTTCTTATTTTTTGTTATGACTTCAATTTGAATGGTCTTCATTCTGATACTATTACATTTTTCAGTTATTTTTCTAATATCTCTCAAGTTTCTTTCTGTTTTCTAACTATTCTATTGCTCTCTACTATTGTGACTTTGAGAGACAAAGAATATAAAGGAATATCACTTTGTTCACTATCTTGAAGCAATAGACTAGTCAAAAGCTACTCAGACAGTATTTCAATTTTAGCAGAAGTAGTTTTAATCATTAGATATAATACAAAACTTGGTCAAATTAATATAAGAAAATTTATTCAAGCAATATATCTACTATAAAAATCTCACTTCTAAGAGCTTTCTTGATTCTGGCCAGATTCACTTTTAGCTCTCCTAACTTCTCATAGATTTCTATTCCATCTGTAATTATTTTATAGAGACCACAAAGAGTGAACTCTTGTAAAAATAAAGTTATTATACAAGAGATTAGTGAAAATTTTTCTTTTCATCTGTTTTTACTAATAATAACTACTTTTTTCTTCTGACTTATTATAGATTTTTTTAAATATCTTCTTGAGAAAACTATTTCTTTAGAACATCTACTTACTAATACTAGAGCTCTTTACTTTATAATACTATTATAGCTTTATTTAGTCTCACTATACAAAACTGGGCCACATTTAGTTATTTTAGGCCTATAAGTGAATACTGTATTTATTCTAACTTCTTCTATTACATTCTAACTTAGATTTATCAAAACACTCTGTGACTTACAATGACTTATATCTCAATTCTTCTAAGATATCTTTAAATGATAGATAACTCAGAATGACTCATCTCAACTTTTCTATAATCTAGAGTAACTTTGTAAGCTTGGAATAATTCTATAATTCTGATCTAGTAACTGAATTACTTATTTTCTTTTCATAGAGGACTCATTATTATTTTGTCTGAGTTGGACTGATTTATGAAAGTTTAAAAATTACTAATCATGGATAAAAATCATATATAAGAAAATAGAAATAGCAAAGATAGACTAAAAATAATATTGTAGTAGCTACATGATATAAATAACACTAAAGTAAATAATACATTTAACATTCAAGGAATAAGAAATAGTATCTAGTATATCAAATCAATTATAAAAGTAGAATCTAGAATTGAAACTGATGTTCAAAAGAAATCTCTCTAATCCTATAACAATCCTTATTATTATAGGAAAAATGAAGTCAGAATCAATACTAGAATATTTTTAACTCTCTCATCTATATCATACTTTGAGAGTACAATAAAAAGAATAGAGCTCAAGTTATTGAAAATAAAGAATAAATAATATCAATACCAATAATAAAGTTATTAACTACACAATGTTAATTCTTTCAATAGATGATGATAGAGAGCTACTATCTGCTAATAAAGAAGTATTGGTCAAGCTTGTAGGATCTAATGTTATCTAGTATACTTTGTTATTATATACTAGACTATTTCATAGTATATCAATATATTGGATTATCATATAATATTAAAATCAGAAGTTTAATCTATAAGAATATGTATTTTGAAAACTTTATTACTTTCTAATAATCTCTTTGAATATTTTCTTGCTATTATCTCTGTAGTTGCAGTATAGTTACATTCTCATAACAATCTCTAATAATAATGCATATATTGACTGTGAACATATAAAGAACTACATTATCAGTCACATTAGCTCTAGTCATATTACTATACATATTCTCTTAGATAGTACCTACTTTATCTTACAGTTAGATTATTATATGACTAGCTTTACTGGAGTCTAGATATTACAAATTGTAATATAGTATTCTGTCTTCATTAGTCAATAATTTAATTCAATGCTTGTACTATTAATATCTTTTTTCTCTCTTTTTTATTATCTTATGTTGTCTTGTCTTGTCTCTCTTCTGCCCTTTTTACCTCTTATTGCTAGATATATAACTATTCAATATTATTGTCATACCTTTTTCTTTAATTGGCTTATTACTCTATTATAGAATCCTAGTAACTCCTCTATAGTCTTTTTAATCCCCTTCTCTATCAGTTACTACGCTTTCTTATCTCTTTGTTTCTTTGTTTACTTGTCCCTTTATACTCTTTCTCACCAGTGCCCTTATTTTTATATTGGCTTTTCTAATGGATGTCATATTTCAAAACTTATAGTACCCTTAAATTCTTATTTTCTCTTATAATAGTGATCACTTTCTTCTAAGACTAGTATTTCTAGAGCTCTCTGTCTCTCTAACAAAAGATATACATCTGATAGTAGAGAAGTTGTTTCTAATACTACTACCAAGTATTAGAGATACAATCTATATATCTCTTGAGAGTATTGCCTCTATACAGTGTAGACTAGAGAGATCTCCACTAACTAGCAATTAAGACATAGTCTTTGAGAGACCTGGATGCAGAAATCTGTATATCTCTTAGGTCAAGGCTAATTAGTGAAGTCTAGTTTTGCAGTTTACATAAGATCAATGAACAGATAAGAGAATAGATATACTGAAAACTACCTAGATAGCTGTCTGATTTAATCAGATTACTA
The DNA here is from genome assembly GCA_027627245.1 of Meripilus lineatus. Taxonomy (NCBI): domain Eukaryota; kingdom Fungi; phylum Basidiomycota; class Agaricomycetes; order Polyporales; family Meripilaceae; genus Meripilus; species Meripilus lineatus. The sequence goes on along the minus strand of JANAWD010000294.1, from coordinate 35,661 downwards.
AACATATCCAATAATAAATAATCTAGAATGATTATCAGATTAAACTAAATTACCAAATGAATTCAGATCCACCTCTATGATATCTTGAGTTTGGGATAAGTAAAATCTGAATAGAGTAAAAATATATGAGAGTACCTCAATGATTATATGGTCGAATCAGATCACAGAACTTATCTGGAGATGAGTTACTAAAGAGAGAATTCACCTCTATCATATCTAAAAATTAGATTAAGTAAAATGTAAAGGCACTATTAGCAGATCACTTAGATAATATGTCCATTCTGTGAGCTATTCTAGAATTCATACTAGAGGTGACTAAGATGAGATAATCAAGAAGATGATCTGGGAAGTGAATGAAAACTCACTGAGTTAATAAACAATGGATAGATCTGGTAGGAAAAGTTAATGAAAAATAAAAGCAGGCAATCTCTTGCAATTCTCTTAGTGGTATTCAATTTATCACTTCAATCCTTAGATCAATATATAAGATAACAGAAAGCAATTCTCCAGAAATCTTTGGTCTGGAGATATCCAGTGAGATCTGTGCTGGAGTTTGTCTCTTGAGTACTTAGCATTGTACTAGTGTTGTTATAACACAAACATTTAAAAGTCTCATTCTGTTAAATCTGAGCCTTTCCTCTCTTTACTTCTATCACAATCTGTTCAATCATCATGTTAACAATCACTGCATTCTGAGATAAATTCAAACTTTGCATTTTGAATCATGAAGTTTCGCTTATAGTATTGATAAACTGGATCCAGTGTATACTCAATAGAATACTGCTGGATGTCAGTTTATATTCTAATTCATCTGATATTTTTTGCTGTAGATTTTATAAGAATTTTGTGAAATACTCTAGCTTTTTAAGTACTTATATATAATAAAACTTATAGTACTTCATCAGGATATAGCTAATAGTATACTGAAAAAGTGTCTGATAATATTCATTGTATAAGTTCTTGCAATAGTATTCAAGAATTAAGTCAAAGAGTAACTGTAACTTTAAATTCAGACAATTTGTCTTCAAACTGGCTCAGAGATATGACTGATAGAGTTACAGCTTCTTCTTCTGTTCTACAATAGAGTGCAAGATTCAGGCCTTTTTGGCAGCCTATATATGAGAGTTGATATACTATATAGCATATAAATGTATTTAATTAGTGAAACATTAATTTAATATTATAAGCATAGTCTCAGAAATAGATAGTAATATATTATGCCTAGATTTTAGTATACATTATTATATAGCATAATCAGTGTAATGAGAGAATCCTGGTATATCAAGCTATACACTTTTATTGAATCTAAAATATATTCTAACTAGATTGTAATACATTATAGAACATATTGTAAGCAGAAAGAAACAAGTATATTTTAGCCAGATTTTGATACATCAAATAGTACATTCTAGCAGATTTAGAGATATCTTCTAGTTAGAACAGAATCATTTTGATCTGTCTATTGATATATCAGACCATTAATCCTGGTAGAGTTAAGAATATAATCCAGCTAGAATGCAGCCACTTTTATCTAGGCTCTGATATATCAGACTATACATTTCAGTAGATCTGAGAACATATTCTAGCTAGAATATAGCTACTTTTGTCTGAACTTTGATATATCAAATTATATATTCTAGCAGATCTGAGAAATATATTCCAGTCAGAATAGAATTATTTGGTTCTATCTGTTGATACATTAGATTATATATCCTGTTAGGCCTGGAGATTATTCCAGCTAGAATACAGTCACTTTTACCTAGGCTCTAATATATCAGATCATATATTACAGCTAGAAAAGAATCAATTTAATCTATAGTTTAGATACTCTTAGAACTCTATATCATGGGACTATGTGTAAAAGAAAGAAGGAAGAAGAGAAGATGTGAGCTACCAGAGCTTAAGTCTCATTCTAACAAAAGAACAAGGAGGTGTATAGATGAAAGTGGTAGCCACAGGTAACTAGAAAGGGAAAACTAGAGAGATGCAAGGTCAGGAGATTGTCAGCACTAAGAATTAATAAGAATATTATATAGAACTATGTCCATATGCAATTGTACCTAGAATAGAATACTAAGCATGAATACAATATATAAATTACTCATTAAATCTGCATAGAAGGGAAATAACCTGAGGAACCCTAAATAGAGATTATACCTTAATGACAGAGCCTCTGTTATACTAAATAATAATGAATGAAATTGGAAACTAGACACTGTAGTCAACATAAAAATCTACTAAGTCTAAAATACACAATGTCAGATATAGATGAGCAATACACAGGATTGTCATTTTCATTGAGTCTCAGTCTTGTTGAGCCCAGATTCTTGATATAATTGTAATGCGTAAAGCAAAAAGGAAAATTTGAGGAGTTTTACTAAATTACATAATAAGAGAGGGAGTTTCACGGATAACAAGGATAAAGATTTCATACAATATGTTCTTAGTCTTTATATATATATAGATAAATGTCTAACTTTGAAAGAAGAAACAAAAAAAAAAGGAGAAATCACTAGGAAGTACAAATGTAAACAAAACAAACTAGAAAAGATAATTTACAAATAAAGAAACTCTAATTACTCTAGGTCACTTTCCTATCATTATCCTTGACTACTTTATGAACAAAGAATAACATCTGTTCTGTTTTATCTTGACTCTAATAGACCATTATGATTTGATATTGGCAAGTAAATATATTTGTCTAAAATAAAGTATCATAGACTGAAAGTTCTCACAAAAATGAAAGAGTTTGAGATGGTTGGCAGCAATTGAATCACAAATAATGGCAAAAGATTCAGCCAATTAGACAGTTTATTACCTATTATGTGAATTAGAGGCCTGTGCTGTGCTGGGAGAGCAGCCACATTAAGTAAATAGATGTTGTTCTCTATTCACAAACTAGTCAAGGACAATAGTGAAAAAGTGACCTAGAGTAATGAGGATTTTTTGATTCATAAATCATCNTTTCTAATTCATTCTGTTCATGTTTGTACTTTCCAGTGATTTTTCCCCTTCTTTTGTTTCTTTTTTTAAAGTTAAACATTTATCTAAACATATAAAGACTAAGAACATATTGTATGGAATCTTTATACCCATTATCTGCAAAACTCCCTAAATTTTTCTTTTTCCTCTATGCATTATGATTCTCACATCTCTCTGTCTATTTTTCCCTTTCTAGCTCACCCCAATGGCCACCACTTTCACTCATATATCTTCTCATTCTGTTGTTAGAACAAGACTTGAGCTCTGGTAGCTTACATCTTCTCTTCTTTCTTCTTCCTTTCATATATGGTCCTATGACACTCTATCAATTAGTTAATATAGAATAAAAGTATAAATATATTCAAGTGATATCTAAGTATAGACATATTAGACTATAGAATATGAAGTGACTATTCACTACCTATATACATTTTTAGTATGCTCTTGAAAGCAAGGATATATTTCAGAATCAATATCTAGAAATGGCCAGAAATTAGAGATGGACATCCCATGTGTGTCACCTGTTACTAGATGCCAGAGGTCCTTGCCTTTTTTAATAGTATTAAAAATTTTCTTTCATAGCACCTGCAGCCACGGCACCATATGTTTTGGACCTCAGAAATATACTGAGAGGCCGAAATTCTGGACTCTTACCTTACAAGAAATAACAGAATTAAACTCACAATTAACTTGTAGTGTGTAGCAGGAGGGGAAACCAGGCTAAATAGGCCCATCAAAGGGGGGGGTGGTTTGACAGCCTAATTAGCTTAGATACATGTGACCCCCAGGTGCAGAAAAATGAGTAGATAAAGAGTAGGGAATAATGGTGGGTCAACCCCAGGCTAGGGTTCTCCCGGACCCTTGGCGACGCGTGTGTGAGGTATTTGTATGTGTTGATAAGATGACCAAAAAAGGAAGGCAGCTACACATGTGCATTCAACTCGCATTACTCGACTCGCGCCTCTGAACACAAACAAATTCATCTCCCTCCCTCGCCGCTCCCCCCAAGATGAAACTCGTAAGGTGCGTGTTTCCAAACATCCTCAAGAGCCTGCCCACTATCAACCTTATGATCAACGAGTCTACCTGTTTCCCCTGATTCAGTTTGCTAAACGAGATTACACAGATTCCTTATGAAGCTGAACGGGGAGACTGTAACGGTCGAGCTAAAGAATGGTTCAGTGGTCCATGGTACCATTACAGGTCAGTACTGGTTTTTATCACTTTGATTTGAAGGGCTCATGCGTCGTAGGGGTTGACATGCAGATGAACACCCATCTCAAAACTGTCAAAATGACTGCCCGCAATCGAGAGCCAACTTCATTGGATTCCTTGTCGATCCGAGGCAATAACATACGCTACTTCGTACTCCCGGATGCACTTCCCTTGGATACCCTCCTGGTGGATGATGCCCCAAAACCCAAAAGTAGAAAGAAGGAAGACACTCGTGGTCGTGGCCGTGGTCGTGGGGTGGATCGTGGCCGGGCGCGGGGGGGAAGAGGACGTGGTAGAGGACGTGGTTTTTAGATGAGGGTGTCGTCTGTCTCATCCATTGAGCTCATTGTTCTCTTCACGTTCAAGTTATCAATTTGTATCCGCTGTATTCTGCCACCGCTGTAGTTTCCAAAAGTGATTGCGCTATTCGTATCTTCGCGAATGTCTTGTGATATAACATCGCACCACCGCTTGCTCAGGAAGACAACCTTTGCACGAAACCGATGTCTCGAGAATGTAAGCCCGCATAATCCGATTATACACCTACCAGCGCCAGCCACCGAAAGTGCGGGACCGCTGTGATCCTTGCTTTGACGTGGCCAGCCATGACTCTGAGAGGTTTTCTTTCAACTTCAACCTTGACACCTACGATTCGGCAACTGCTGGCTAAGAGCACTCCCGGTACTTCAGCACCAGTAAAAGTTTGTGGATGGGTCAAGTCCATACGGCATCAAAAACGAGTTGCTTTCGCCGTCATCTCCGATGGAAGCTCGACGTCGAATTTGCAAGCCGTCTTTAGTGACGTTGTTGCCGCTCGAAGGTGCACGAGACTTTTCCAGTTATACGCCCGTACTGATAACTCTGATAGACTAAATAACGGCTCTAGTGTGTGCCTCACAGGAGTTCTCGCAGATAGCCCTGGACATGGCCAGGACAAGGAGCTTCAAGTAGAGAAAGTTGATTGGGTAGGAGAATGCGATCCCGAGGTGAGTTTCATGGAGAAGTGTTTCGAGATGCAAGAGTCTCATGGCTTCCCACAGGTGTATCCTATTCAAAAACAAGCTCTGTCGGTCGACTATCTCAGAGATCATTGTCACCTTCGTGCCCGAACGGACCAAGCTGCGGCGGTTGTTCGATATCGAGACCATGCTATGAAAGCTCTGCATAACTATTTCGAGGTGCGACTCAGCTCGTATAACCCCTTCAAAGTCTAACCATTCGTTAGCACGAAGGTTTTTGCTATGTTCATACGCCTATCATCACGTCTAATGACTGCGAAGGCGCAGGAGAAACCTTCCAAGTCTTACCTCAGAAGTCAGAAGCAGACGAAACACGTGAACATCCAGAACAGACCCACTTTTTTGGCTACCCAGCTTTCCTGACCGTCTCATCACAACTTCACCTCGAAGCAATGGCCTCCTCAATTTCTCGTGTATACACCATTTCTCCATGCTTTCGAGCGGAGAGATCCCAGACCAACAGGCACCTGTCAGAATTCTGGATGCTAGAAGCAGAGTGGGCTTTCATTCGCACGGTCGAGGAACTGGCTTGTGTGGTCGAGAAATCCATTCAGCATGTTCTCACTGAGCATAACACGGATGTGATCTCACTTCGCAAGGATTCAACGGACTCATACAAGAGAATGATAGAAGATGCCAGCGACCCCCGGAAAAAATGGGCCAGAATCACGTACAAGGACGCCATCTCCGAGCTAAGCAAATTCCACTCGGAAAGTCATGGATTCTCCTTTCCCCCAGGATGGGGCAAACCGCTTCAAAGTGAACATGAACGATGGCTTGCAGACCACTTGGTGGGCGGACCAGTCTTCGTTACGGATTATCCCAAGTCTCTCAAGCCATTCTACATGAGACTGAATGACGATGGAGAAACAGTGGCTTGCTTTGATCTTTTGGTTCCTTCGCTCGGTGAACTCGTCGGTGGTTCTCTCCGCGAGGAGAGGCTGCCTCTCTTGGAACAGTCACTAGAACGACATGGGTTAGACAGGCAGGCGTACAACTGGTATACTGATCTTCGCCGGTTCGGAGGGGCTCCACATGGCGGATTTGGCCTTGGATTCGAACGGTTGATAAAGTGGGTCAGTGGCGTCGACAATGTACGAGAGTGTATCCCAATGCCAAGGTGGTCAGGAAGGATGCTTTTGTGATGACGGTGTGGTTATTATATATTGGTCTTTCTGCGAACGTAGTAGCATCCTGCTTATATTGATCTTTCAAGTTTCGTAGAAATATAATGTCTGACATAGAGCTCCCGCCTCAATACACAATAGACTAGTCTAAAGGCTGTCCAATCTCACCCCGCACGAACAGAAGAGACTACAAGCAAGTACGAGCACGTCTCTTCTCGGATTCCAACCCGCTGGCATGTTAGATAGAACCCCTCCGATGCGGAGCTTACGAATGTTTTCTATCATAAGTGAGGTCAAGGATTTCACGGAATTTCTTCGTGAACCCTATCTGTAATCCAGTATGAAGAATGTGGATCAGAGAAGGACAAATGTAAATGTACCTCGGCTTGTTGGATTACGGTGACTTAGATGATTCCCTAATATTGAGAGGTGTTTCGCTGGAAATGCAGCCCGCAACGGAGGTAACCCTTCTTGGTGACAGGTTTGGAGTAAACATGTGGATTTTCAGGACTCTTCCGTGGTACAATCAGAAACGATGTAGTCCCGTTTTGGGTCTGGATTCTATGGTCGAACACGGCGCAAAAGAAAATATGTCAATGCACTGGAGGCACTGCAGGTTGTCTTCGAAATACGAAGATTGCGTCTACAGATTGGCAACAAGCTCGCAACCCCGTAACACGTCACGGCACCATTCGCTGCAAGCGAATTTGTCCAGAATCACCGCAACCGACAGACGAACGGTTTGCAAGGCTCGGTGCCGTTTTAGGTTCTTCTAGTCTATTATACCGAGGGCATACCGTATGTAATGGCTTTCAGATTCGGGAGTCAATTTGGAGATCTACGTTCTCCGGTCTAGTAAGGCGACTGCGCGACTTGTGAACGCTTAATGGAATCGAAAAGTTGATGGACTCTCGGTAGACGAGGGTCGGTTGTTGTGTTGCCAATGAGTTGATAGAACGAACTCGCAGTGAAAGCTACTCACTGGTAGCGGGGATGAAGACCATTGATACGGCTTGAAGTGCTTGTAAATATTCCTTCTGAATGCACCAACGATAGTCTTCGATTATAGATGCTGAGACTTCTCACTTCCGTATTGAAGGCAAGCATGGGTAGTCACGAACGCCGTTGTGTTTTTCCAATTTTCAATCAAGCGGGGACGTCGAGTTTGCAGCTGATCGTCGTGAAGGGTTCTTCGGTCTCCTTCTGAGCTTGTTTTCTATTGACCGGCCAACCTAACATAGAGACCTGGTGACGATAGAGGGGGCTGGCGAAATGATTACAGGTCGAGTGGATTTCAGCTTGATTCTGTATTAGGCACGTAAATTGACGTACGCACCTGCAACCTACAACCTACGACAGCTCACCCGCTTCCGGGTTATCATGGTAACTCTGCGACTGCGTGGTCGAGGCTACACTCCTCATGGGCCCTTCACTTTCGGCGAAACCACGTTTTCCATGGGAATACTTCGAGCTTCTGAAGTCTTGGGCTACAGCGCAAAGAGGGGAACGACGGGTGTTGGCGATTGACTAGGGCACCCCTGGATGAACAAGGTAGTACGACCCTACTGGCAACTTGTAGGATTTGAACTCTTCGTACAGTTACCGGTCTCGCGTTTCCGACAAACCGCGCTCGCGTCTAACACAAGTCGCTAAGCGACTGTCTCGATCTGCCTTGACTCCCACCGTAAAGAGTGGAACAAAATCTCAGAATATTCCCCGGTCTCCCCTGATCCCCTTTTGCACACTCCCCCTGAGCTCCTCGGAATGTCAAGTTGTATGCGGAAGAGGTGGAGGTCTACCCCCTATCACTTTGATTGTACAAGCATACGATATACGGCGAGGCAGTGAAGAACCCCAATTACCATGGAGCACGCTTCCACCAAACCTGGGCCACGATTCCGTCTGTTGTAGATGCAGACCGTCGGTCTATGGTGATGGTCAGTAGTTTGCATTGTTTTGTCACACCGTTCAGTCGTAATCACATTGCTGAACTTATTTCGTCATCAGAAACTGCCCGCTTCGAACAGATACAATGACCTCGAGGATATACTGTCCGAAGCCTCGGGTCCGTGAAGTGGTGAAGATGAGACACCATGTGGTTCTCATGAGAGGATCTGCCTACGGTAACCCAATTGTCGAGAATCAGCGGAGGTGCTGACCGTATACGCTTTGCGCATATCTGTCTGCGCACATGGATACCTCGTGGCATTGACCCCGTTCTCCGAGTTGACTACACTTGTGGAGCAACTTTTTATCCACGCTCCTCCGTTCAGTCCCATGGGTTGTCATGACTTACAACGGAGATCTCGGTACGCTCTCAGATGCCTACTCGCGTTTGATAAACTTTGTCGTCATCTAGGAATCATAGTAAGTGGTCGGCCCAACGCTGAACATGCCCGTGAACTCAAGATATACGTGGAGATTGGCTAGCACCTAGATTTTCTTTCAATTCAGCTCGATCACGGCAGCACAATTGTTCACGACAGCATCAACGCTCTCAGGTTGTCGCGAGGGTTCAACTGTTCCCTTTCAATGAGAAATTTGCCCATCCCCTTGCCGAGGACAAGAACTCAATAAAGGCCAGCGCGATTGCTAAGATTCTGTCCAGTTCCCACTTCAAGATGTTCCGCCTTCCTACCCACCTTGAGACATTTATTCCCCCGCCCAGAGACCAGTTGCCTCAAGGGCGACCATGGAGAGGCAAACTAGTCATATTAAACCCCAGTCAACCTCAAATTGTCCCGCATCAAGAGATTTTTTGTACAGCTGCTGAGACCGAAGGTGACAAGTAGGTTCCAGTCCTGACGTCCTTTACATTATCCGTACTTATCAATCTCGACAAGCAGTGAAGTGTTCTTGTGGCCTCCCGTGCTCCACATCACTCTCCTTAACCAAAGACCTATTTTGCCTGAACTCCAAGCGTGGATCAAAAGAGAAAGTCCTCCTATGTGCATGTTTATGCCAGACCGGCTTTCCGATGTGGGGTCCCATGGAAGAAACCAAGGCTTCTTTGAAAGTTTGGCGCGAACCCTACATGATGGTCAAATAGTACGCCGAGTCCCCTGCTCACCCAAATGTGTTCATCTAATACGTGCAATGTAGGCTGCCATCGCGCAGTGGGCACCGCCGGATAGGCCCTCAGCCGCAGGCATTATCGTATTCCCCACATCGAGCTCCCGCGCGTTGCTAGTTGGGGCGGTTTTATTGAATACAGGGCTCCCCGAGTTTTTGACACACGATACCTCAATCTCCTTGACTCGTGCCCATGTCGCTAGTGTTCCACGTCATGTGCCATACAGCATCGGAGACTCTCCGTATGACCCCGCCCCGCCGAACATTGCTTCTTCTCAGCGGCGAGGCCAAAGTACAAGTGGGCAACAGGGGGACAGAATCGGCAGGTATCCTAGCTGAGAACGATGGTAGGTAACGACGAATCAGACAATTAGAATCCTACGTCGTTGAAGTAGTTTGTGTAGTGATTTCTCAGTGTCGTATCTCGTTTTCGAAAGATTTCAATAGCGCTAGACGTCCTCGTTATCGAATTAGAATCAGTACTCGATATATATCTATACTCTCCGGAGCTCTTCCATCAAAAACTATTCGTGCGCTCGGGCTGAATGGTGGTTTCACCTCGTTTGATACGCAGACTTATGAAATCCTACATTCTACGAGGCCTTTCTCCTCTTTTGTGGTGTCGGATTTCCATCATCGTCACACGCTCTCTTTTGCTTTCTTGACGATCCCTCGTGTAGAACATTGCAACTTGATGATATTATGATCCTCTCACAAGTGGCCTCATACCGGGTTTCAATCGACTTCGGGGCTTTTGTCTTTCTGTGCCTGTAAGATTTCTTGGGCGATGGTTGAAACGGTTTTCCATTTTTCCACGCCCATTCAATCTCGATTATCCTGTGGTCAAGCACCATCAAGCGGCAGAGGCAGCCGTATTAGCATTTGGCGTCGCTGAATGTCATGTGCATAAACACATGGACAACGAAGAGTATCCACCTCTCTTTGAGTTTGACGTTCCCGGGGACATATGCTTCTGCCTTGCGATAAAGTTCCAACGCATTCTGAAGGTTATTCCTGCGACAATATGAGATGAGTGTACACCCGGAATTTGATACAGAAGGAGAATGCTGACTTCTCCGTTTGTGCTCGAGCCAAGGCAACATACGCTCTTCCAGTACGCTTTCGGGATAAGGGTGACATGTCGGCCAGACGACACTCTGAGCCGGACTGTTGCCTGCTGATCAATTAGCATATAATGATGATCTTACGGTATGCTAAAACGCACGTTCTACTCTCCAGTGGCTCTTCTCTATGCTGAACCTCTCCATCGATTGGCGTGTGAGCCGAACTCGCGACCATTGAATGTGGGGTATCTGTTACTGGTCCAAGTTGTGACCCAAATTTTGCCCGCTCTTCAGCTAATCGTCGAGTAACTTCTGCGTCCACAGCTCGCGCGATCTATGCAACCACTATTAGGAACTTAATCTCGTCGATACACGATATGTTCCCACCCGTTTATTGATCTCATCCTCAGACATCATGAGGTAGCGTTCGGAAGGGGGAAATGATTCAAGGTGAGTATGCGGTTGAGGAAGCTTCGAATCATTTGAGTGTTTCGGGTGATTCGCAGCACGCTTTCGCTGCGCGTCGGGGGAAAATATACTCGACTTGCGTGGGGTGCTGACGTTCGTATTTGTTTGCTGAGAGGCAACGTTTTCTTTTTTGAAGACATAACGACGTAAAGTAAGAATCAGGCGAGGGAGGATATGGTGCGCCCACCTTTCTCGTGAACTACCACTTTATTTTGAATGTTCTTGGTCCGAACAGCAAAACTAAATTATATGCTACATGAATCGAAGAGGTGGTGATACACATCGTCACTGACTTCAGAGTATTCAGAGTATCTTGTCTGAACTTGGCTGCTGGCGAGATATTGCAAATTAACAGGCCGAGTGATGATCCTCCCAATGCGTCCTGGAGGAGGCGAGTGAGCTTTGAGTCGCGATATGGTATTCGACTCTACTTAGGGTCAGCATTGAACCTCAGATATCACCCCAATCAACTTACAGCTCCCTGATTCAGGGCATGCACAACCTGTCCCAGCACACTGAGAGACTTGTTAATGGCTGAAGATTCTGCCATTCTGGTTGGATCATTTCCAGTAATCTAGGAAGATTGTTTGTCGGACGGTACATCACGATTCCTCACAGTCAAGAACGCACCTTATTATTTTCAGAACCAGCTAAGTCCACGAGATTCAATTTTCCGGTAAGTGCTAGACATATGATATATGAGTAATTAGCAATGAGGGGACCCGCGGACAATACAGACTCACTCTTGTTTTCCAGTGATACTTTGATCGTCAGTGTCAAGATGGCATGCGACCGAGAGGACACTCTATTGAGGTTGGTGGACGCCACGGAGCGACGCTTGGATGCCTCGCTGATATTGTCAGAAAACGAAAGCTGAAGATGCAGGGCAACTCACAAGTAGATGGTTTCAAAGTCACTGATGTCGTCGATCTTTCGGGAACTGAGATTCGCTACGAACACTTCACCAGCCGAGTTCTCACGAACAGATAATTTGGGGGACTTGTGACGGTTGGTAAAGGAGTCGATAATAGGACTAGGCTCACATTCTCCCTCTGTGTCAAGAGATCGTAAACCTCGTCCTTGTATATTTCCATATATGACATCGCAACCTGAGCCGAGGCAGAGGAGGGCAATTGACTTTTGTGCTGTAATACTTCCTACCAAACGTTCAGTAAAGACTCTCAATCAATACAATTATGAGGTACCTCCACGGCTCTTGGTATTATTCCGGGATCATCGGCTGTGCCTTGCATCGTATGAGTCTTACCGGAGGATGTCACGCCATATGCAAAGACGGTGGCAAGCTGTTGGTTCAGCTGAGTCAAGAATAGAACATGGGCATAATATGACCAGCTTACCATGCCCTGAAATATAATATCAATCAGGTATCGAACCTCATTTGAAAAGATGTGGTTCTGTGTTGAATCTGCACCATAGCATGAGTTGAACCTGGTCCCACCACAGAACGTTTGGGTCACTATGGACAAGACAAGACAGCATATACGAAAACCACGACTTACTGAAACTTGAACACCTGTGACGAGTCGCGTGGGTTCTTGATGGAGATATATTGCTGGCTTTGGTTCTGCGTCGGAGGTGTAGGGTTCTCAATATCCAGTGAGCTGTCGCACAACTCGCCAGGTAGGGGTGGCCTCAATCGCGCAACAATTCGTATTGGGTGCACAGACCTCATGAAGATGAGAGCGAGCACGCAAGACAGTCCCAGGAGTGGTATGTATGATTGAGGATGTATGTATGAACTGAGGGCATACAGAATGATAACTGTGTCCAAATCAAGTCCAACTGGTTCGAATTTGACGTGTGATTGTGGTCGTGTGACCGCGTTTCGATTTCTCACGGGGGGAAACCGCGTAAATCGGGAGTCTGGGCGCTGATGACATTGTGGACACTACTCACAACTGCCTTCAAGGATGAGCTTGAATAACACTTTTGGTCGCACGGAGTAGGGGAGTATAAACACAGGTACTTATTTCATTCATTTTCTCTCCTCGTTCTTTTCGGTTGAACTGAACATGGCTGTGGACAGACAGGTAGACATCTCCGTTAGGCAACTTGAACGAAGGTGATTCTGCACGGCAGTATCTCCAATGAGTCCACCTTTTCTACATCATAGCCTCATATGCTCGAACTTTTAAGAAAACCCCCTTCTACGATTCTGGGCACTGCCTTAGCAAACCCCCCATGTCTGGGGCGATGTGATGGCGAAAACTGTGGTCTGGGTCGCTAGGGCCCTCGATGGCTGACTACACGCAAAACTCCAATACTCTCAGAAGCTGATCCCTTAGGAATCGGCCAGGTATTTCTACAAGTTGAGATATCCTGACTATTATATATCTTAGGGATTGTCCGTAATCTCTCTGTAAGGACGCCTTCTCGGAACAGACTTACGAAAATATGCGGCAAGTCTTCCTTCCAATTAGTACTCATGCTTTGGCCTGTAGTAGTATGTGGCTCTACGACCTCACGAAAGTATAGCCACGACCTCTTGAAGGGGGAAAACCCCTAAGGGAAAAGTGGGTTTTCCATTCCTATCATAGGATAGCAATACCCTGGGGTTTTTAACCTCGGGACTGGACATATATACGCCAATTGTGTTTCACCAGCCGGCACTTTTCTCAGCATCTCTTCGACGCAATCTGTTCTCAGTATGTACTCAATCAGAAACGTGATTTTCAGCCTACTCACCAGATATGTGTAGATCATGAGTTCTCCCCAATCCGCATCTCCCACCTATAGTGGTTCTGCGACACAGTCCGCAGGCAGTCAAACCTCAAGTAGCACAGTGCCGAAGACTGGAGGCCATAGCGGAAATGTTTGGTCAAGATGTCGACGACAGAGAAAGCCCAAGTTGCTCTCCCAACTCACTGTGGATACACATCTATGAGGCTTCACCCTTCGAATCCTACCGTTTTCTCTTGGATTACTTCGAGTCTCACGACTGCTTCGGTCCCTACTACATTGTTATACTCTTCTCTGGTGCTCTGGATGTGTACTCGCTTCCTTATTGGTCCAATTCCTTTGCTCGCCTCACGATGTCAAAGCCAGTCGTATTCTGGCCTGCTGCCTGGGCTCAATCCGTATCGTCGAATGAGGCATCTCGCGACACAGACTTTGACGGTAAGTCTATTAGAGATCCTCGTCAATTATCCTCGGGCTCAATCCTTGATCATCTCCTCAGTCAGAAGTCACCATGAATTCCGAGTCTGGGTGTACGTCTGAAAACACTCAATTCGGTGCTCGAACAAACTGGATTATTCTAGTCTGTATCGATAATACAGAACAGGATTACTGTAGTCGGGCTTGTAATATACGATTTATCAAACTATTATATAATGCGCCCACTGAGCATTGACTGCGTGGGAAGGAGTCGTTCATACATCCGACTTGAACATAGACACATAGGCAATTGTTGCGACACATGCCCTATACCCCTCCCTTCAACAGTGATATTGTCTACTTGATTCTCAGCTGTCTCCCTACTCCTGAAATCGCAAAAGCCAGTATTGGTCCCGAAGATCTGCTACAAGTCCCTCTCAAGAATGCGGCAGACCTGACCAGAGCTGCTCGTGTCAACAGGCTCTTCTCTGAACAAGCTTTGAGTCTACTCTGGCGCACACTTTTCGATATCAAACCACTGCTCCAAATTTCGTCCTCTTTCAAATTCACTCTGGATGAAGCCGCTTACTATCAACCGAGATATGTGAGTTTCGCTAACATGTGTACATTGATCTTCTCATCCTCATCCACTTCAGGCTTTCCTCGATCAAATGAGCACCGCGGGTTGGGAGAGAATGGCTTGGTATGCGATGCGTGTTCGGAAACTGTACTGCCGTCTATGGGGTTTAGACCACCGAGTCCTCCTCGACATCCTCGATCGTACCAATGGAAAACCGCTATTTCCTGCCCTCGAGGTTCTTTTCCTCGACCAAGAACCACTTTTCCACAAAGAACTTCTCCTGTTCATCTCCCCAAACCTCCGTTATTTTGAGGTTGTATATGTGACCTTGAACCAATATCCTCGAGATCCTCGATCACATTGTCCGACAGAGGAGACGCTTGTCTTCGACGCCCTGTTGAGACTCCCGAGGAGATTACAGACGTTTAGGTTACGCTCATGCAAAATCATGCCCTCCAACCTGGATCGCCATCCAAATTCAACTATCCCTAGCCTGGAGGTTCTCGATTTGGTATACATGAACCCATACACAGTAGTCGCCCCTCAATGACCTCCCTGGCCTCGACCATCTTCAGTTGTTCGGATTCGCCGGCGAGTACGAGACCATCCACACCCCCTTTTCTGCACACCTTCTCCTTGCTCTTCCTGCAATGCATTGTCTGAGATGGATTACTCTCTTGGTCGACCGTTTACCCAAAGACGCCTTAGCGAGTACGCTCCACTTCCCTTGCTTGAATATTCTCCGAATGATGGGGAGTTGTTCATCCAAGTCTAATTTCCTTTTGTCGATCTCCGCACCAGTCCTTTATGCAGTCTTTCTCATAGAAGCGTCAGAGATGTGCAACTCAGACCCATGGACATCCAACCGGGAATGCATGGTTGTCCTAGGAAACAGGGTTTTCGAGAAAACCTTTACAACAGGAGTGTCATTTGATAAGGGGTTCGTCGCGACTCATACGGGCCAGATGAACCCTTGATGTATGTCCTGGAGCCATTGTTAGACATCACAGGGATGCTGGTCATGGAGGTCGCGAGCTCTGACTCGTTTTCGCTTGAGGACCAAGACATACGTCGCATGGCACTCTCTTGGCCAAGTCTATTTGCCCTGCAAATATCGGGGTCTGGTGGAAGGCTCAAGCCAACCTTGGAATGTATTCGGACCGTTGTCGATCATCTACCACTCCTAAACCAACTTGCCTTGAACATAGATTGTTCAACCCTTTCTCTCGAGTCCTTGTCATCCATACCGTCAACACCACACCCTATGTCCATGTCGTCATTGGTCTTGACAAAACTACGGCCTCAGGACCTCACGTTATTGGCAAAACAGTTAACACGAATCTTCCCTTTTCTCGAACCCGACCTTCTCATCAAGAATTGGTACAATCCTGATTATGTCTGGGACGATGTTCTCGAAGAGGTGCGGCGCATTCAGCGCGAACAATCAGGACCCCAGCGTCCCCCACCTCGTCTCGCTAACATTCCTTTACTGATGGGTATGCATGGTCTGTCTGAGGACTTCTTCTTTTTTGAATAGTTCTTTCACACCTCTGTAATTCTGTAATCCTGCATCCACTTCTTTCTGGTTTGTCATGACAATGTTATCTCGTTGAACGATGCGCCATGACCCAGAACCGGACCCTGGAAATGAACATAGCGGTTTCTCGTACGGCGAGATGGTCAGACGCGCTGTTGACATGCTAAGCATCCCGTCTACTGCCATAACCTTGGGGGGTAAGGCACTGGATAGTGGGGTTCTGAATTTTTTACAAGATCGACGACCGAGAACTACGAACACGTCAACGAGTCACAGTGCAAGGTAGTTTTTAAGGAAGGCACATATTGTCGCGAAGGCCACAGATTGTGCGATCGACATCGGCTTGAGATAGAGGGCGGAATCGCCCTTTGAAAATATGAGTAGATGAACCCTCGCACGAGGCAAGCAATTTGTAAACGACGGGGGAGGAGGAGACTTGCGATCATGAAACGAGATGATAAAGACAAGAAAGGCAAGGGTGGCCATGAGTTGAGTGAAGATGTAAAAGATCACGCACGAGAGAGGGATGCGGAAGAAGGCTGATAGAAATCGAAAGCAAGAATTTGCTGGAAGACAGGATGATAGAGACCAGAAGTTGGTCGCACGTGGGAGGGAAGGGAGATGGAAGGAACGATCGATTGCAAGAGAAGGAGAAAGGAAGCATTGTACGAATTGGTAGAAGGAGAATCCCCCTTTACGGTTCAAGGGAATGAATTAGCGTATAGTTACAGAAGGACTTGGGATTGCATTGATCAGATACGAGGAAATGGAAACATCTAGGCTGGAGGCTGAGCGCTGAGGGAGATCAACTATGAAGGATGTATGGTATTTAGAAGGGAGGTGGCGCAAGATCAGGGCTGAGAAAAGAGATGATGGATATAAGGGAGATTAAGAGGAACCTAAATGGGACCGAAGGGAAGAAAGAGGCACGGGAGGAGACGGGTATAGAAGGAATTGTTGAGGGGGCGTCATGAGAGCTGTGGCAGTATTCTGGGGTACATAGACAAGAGAAGTGAAATATGAAGATGGATGGTGCCGAAAGGCGAGCAGTCCCTGATTTTTGTGAGGAGAGAGAAGAGCGTGTTGAACACGGTGTCAGATAGATACGAGTGGGGGATTGATGAGAGGCGAGGGTGAAATTGATGATTGGACAAAGAGAGGGAGCGTGTGGAGGATCAAAGAAATGGCCTATGAGGGTAGGTAGGAAATCGATAGGAGAAGAGGGGCGAGATGAGGATAGGCTGATGGGGAGATTTTGTGGTCGAGAAGGAGATATTTTTGTGATTGAGAGAACCCCAAACGTATGGGATAGAGACCGGAGGAATTGGAGATGATGGAGAGTGGTATACCGGAGGGTGGGTAAGAAGTGGGAATTGGGAGGGATTGGCCGGAAGTAGCACGAGATTGTGGGAGTAGAAAGGAGATGTAAGGTAGGCTAGGATTGACAAGGGAGCCGAGCACGAATGCCAATGGAGATGGTATGTTTTTTGTTGATTTTTGGGGAGAGGAAAATGAGGAAGATGCGTTGTGATCTGATCTGAAATTGAAGGGCGAAAGAGATCTATCGAGAGGTGCGGATGAGATGGGGAATATGATGGCTGAAAGAGGGATCGGATTGGAAGTGTGAGATATTAGGAAAGAGATGGGACTGAAGCGAAGGAGGGGAAGGAGTAAAAAGCAGTAGGAATTGTGCCGAAGACAAGAATGGGGGAGTGAGGGAGAAAAATGATGTGTGGGAGGGATGGGATGAGAAAGGAAGAAAGATGGATGTGTCGGGAAGGTTGCGGCTTTTGTTGTTGTGATGATGTTGGGAAATGGGACGTGGGATGCCGGAGAATGGGCCAACAAAATTGAGAACGAAGCTATCGGGCTGAGGGTTTGCTGTGTAGCGTGCGGGTAAGTATGATCGTCTCTGACATTCACAGAAGGTCGTGCAATCGACGAGAGAAAAAAAAACATTGCTAACGAGCGACTTGAATACTGCCAGTGAACAAGAGGATGGCGATGGGAGGAGAGCGCTTTGAGGGTGCCTCGTTGTGATCTGGGCCCTACGTCAACTGCTTTGATTGAGGGTTTCCATTATAGGAAATGCCGGCGGAATCGTGAGAGATGCGGTGATCTAGATCTGATGATGCGTACCGAAAGAGTGGTAAGGGGGATTGAGATATAAACGGACCGTGGCACAACATCCAACGCTCACTCACCGCCAGTGCCATCTCTCCTCGCTTCCTCCAACAGACACGCCCTCATTCCAGCAAACAGCTCGACTCGACAAAAATCCACAAAAAGAATCGCCTCTTAATACCAAGGAAAGTGCATATTGCCGACGTGCGCACGCGTGGTCGGGCATTGGCGCCGGGAGTGTTTGGCAGGGATCAACAAGGCAAACATCCGAGTCGACAAGCAAACAACCATCCTCAGCCTTTCTCTTCCCCTCGTTCATCACGCCTCGTCTCGTACTCTACTAGTCACCTGCCGAGGCCGTTGCCCTCTTTCGACCCTACGGCTTCCTTCTCCTCTTGACGCTTGCCCTTCTTTCCCCTCAACAGCCACCAACAACAACTTGGCAACAATCCGCAATCCCTACTCCAGACTTCCCCTTCTTCATCTTCCTCGCCCACTTCATTAGTCCTCACAAATGTCTACTCTATACACTCGTACGTATATCCACATCCTGTCTTCTCTTTCATTCCCGATTCTGACTTCAATCCCCCTTTCTCGCTTCTTTCCATTTACTCGCTCGCATCATGCCAGCACAAACACCTTCAACCAACAGGCGCCGCGACACAGCCGCCAACACAGGCTGCACAAGCTCGTCTCGAAAGCTGCTTCGACACAATCAAGCAGGAATTTGACGTACTCGCACAGGAACTCACCGTCCTTCGCGGTCAACGAGATGACTTTGAGAACAAAGGTATCTCCTCAATCTCTCCTCCGTTTCCCTTCTCCCACTCATCTTGTATCCTCTCTTTCATTTCCTCTTCCCCCCAGTCTCTGGTCAAGTAAATGAGCTCAATATCATCCGTCAATCTCTCTACGAACTCGAGACGCAGCATTCAAAAATTCGCGCCCAATATGAAGACGAGATCCGTTCTCTCCGTCAAGAAATACATGCCCTCCGTACTCAAAATCAGCACACAAACTCCCTTTCCGCTCAGCAGCCACAGCAGCAGAACGGTCTTGTTTCCGGTCCTCCTCCACCCGGATTGGGCCCTCCCCCAAATCAGTCTGCACTTCCAGCGAACCTCCCTCCTTCCAGGAATGATCCTATACCCCCACTCGGTCGTGACCGTGACAGAGAACGTCCACTCGACAGAGACAGAGATCGTGACAGAGAACGCGACAGGGGGGACAGGATGCTTATAGATCCTCCTCAACAACCTCTTTCTGCCCGCGACCGTGACCGCGATAGAGACAGGGATCGTGATCCTAGAGACCGCGATCTTGCCCTCATGTCCCAGAATCCTCGTGGTGAAGGCTCAGGTCGTGATCTCCTCGGTATGGGTCGCCCCCTCGCCTTGGGTCCCTCCGGTCCTCAAGGCCCTCCACAGGGTCCTGATTCAGGTCCTGGTGGCCCCGGTCCCTCACAAGGTTCGCCCTCATCATAGTTCTCTCTTTTTCTACCAAAAAGCATCAATGATTCACCATTCCAACCCTTCCCCATCTCTCAACAGGTATGGGCGTTCCGGTCGGTCTCGGTGGTCCAACCCCTTCAGGTCCTGGCATTGCTGCAGGCGGTCCACCTGGCGGTCCTGCATATCCGTCAGACCCCTTTTATCCCAGAGATAGAGAGCGCGGTCCAATAGACCTCATGAGGGATCGCGAAAGGGATCTCAGAGACAGGGAGAGAGACAGAATCGAGCTCCTCAGAATGGCCGATAGAGAAAGGGACAGGGATCGCACAATGATGGATCCCCGTGATCCTACTACCTCCATGAGACCAGACAGAGCTGACATGATCAGAGGTCCCGCAGACTCGAGGGCAGTGGCTGATCTCCGCGACAGGGACCGTGGGGACAGAGTAGACCGTGACGCCAGGGAGGTAAAGAGGATCAAAACAGAAGGAAGGAAAATGGACAGACAAGGTAATCTCTTATTCTCATCTCCCCTCTACCCCCTCTTTCTTCTTCGACTTACCACTAACCCCCTCCCCAGATCCGTATTCTCCTCCCATTCCTCACCCAGCTTTGCAATCCCAAGGTTCGTCAGCATCTCTCGCACCAGGTCCACCCCCCCAGCACAGTCCCCTCTCAGCTTACCAATTCCTGGTTCGCCAAACAGCTTCAGCCAGCGCTCAACCTGGTCAAATCTCTCTCAACCCTCCCCCAGGACAAGGCCCTCCAGGTCCCTCTTCTCAATCCGCAGGTGGCGGTCCCACCCCAAAGCTGCCCTCAGCCCAAGGTCCGCCTTATCCGCCTTCAGGTCCTTCCTCGGGTCCCAGCTCACTTCCGTCCGGTTCAGTTTCAGAGAGAGACCGCGATCGCGGTGAACGTGACCGAGATAATCGGGGCGCTCCTCCAACACCAATCGCTGCCAGCGCCTCAGGCCCAGGGGTCCACAGGACGTTCCTCATACACCCACTGCATCGGGTGCCCCTCCTCCACCTGGGTCCTCACAAGGTCCTGCAGGAAATCAAGGAGGAAACCAATCAGGTGCCATTGCTCTGCAACCTCCGCCTGGTTCTCAGTCTGCAACTGGGGGCGTTCAGGCACCTCCCCAAGGAGTCATGGATTTTGGTCTAGATCCGCACACCGTCCCCCCAGAACTGAAGAAAGAAGGTAGCGATTGGTTCGCCATCTTCAACCCCTCTCCTGGCGTTGGGAAGGATGGTGCGGGGCCAGGTGGTCGCAGATTAGATGTCGATTTAGTTCATACATTGATGCATGAGAGGTCCGTACTAATAATACATTTGCGGCGTTGTTCTACTCACGTGTTATCTGTTTTGGCAGTGTGGTCTGCTGTGTTCGTTTTTCGGCAGACGGAAAGTATCTCGCGACAGGATGCAATCGCACAGCACAGATTTACGATACAAAGACAGGCGCTAAGACTTGGTATGTGGCGTGGTTCTGGTCATGCAAGGCTGCGAACTTATTGCTTTTTTTTGGTTCTCAGCGTTCTCGTGGATGAGGAAGCGTCCAAGACAGGAGATCTCTACATTCGAAGTGTATGTTTCAGCCCAGACGGCAAGTACCTCGCCACAGGTGCAGAGGACAAACAAATTCGGGTACGCTTCCGGCCATACTATGTAGATCCAGGTACCAACACATTTGTTGTCACAGATCTGGGATATTGCCAAACGAAAGATCCGAACCACGTTTGATGGCCACCAGCAAGAGATTTACTCTTTAGACTTTTCGAGAGACGGGAGACTTATCGTTTCGGGCTCTGGGGATAGGACAGCCAGAATCTGGGATATGGATAACGAGCGGACACACAAGATTCGTACGTATATCATTACCCCCTGATTTCGCTCTCTCAACATGTCTTGCTTGTCTAGTTACTATCAATGAGCCTGATAATGTCGACGCTGGTGTCACTTCCGTTTGTATCTCACCGGACGGCAAACTTGTCGCAGCTGGCTCCCTCGACACGATTGTACGCATCTGGGACGTCCAGACTGGTAACCTTATCGAGAGGCTAAAGGGCCACAGAGATTCTGTCTACTCTGTTGCCTTCACCCCAGATGGTAAGGGACTAGTCAGCGGAAGCTTGGACAAGACCTTGAAGTACTGGGATGTGAGACCTATCTTGAGACGAGATGGTCCTGGTGGTGCAAACGGCAACGCAGGCCCGAGTAATAGCATTGTCAAATCTGGTGCTGGTCCTGTCGGTGGCAAAGACGGTAGTGACAAGGGTAGCACATGTACGATGAACTTTGTTGGTCACAAGGTACGCACACTCTCAGCGACTCTACATTCTTTCCGGTAGCCTGACTTGGTTTCTCTTTGCAGGACTATGTTCTCTCCGTCGCAGTGTCACACGACGGTCAATGGGTCGTTTCAGGCTCCAAAGATAGGGGTGTGCAGTTCTGGGATGCCAAAACCGCTCTTGCGCAATGCATGCTTCAAGGACACAAGAATTCAGGTATGGTCTCATCTGCTGACTGTCCCGTACCTGCCATGTCTGATGCCATTCTCTTTAGTCATTTCAATTGATCTGAGTCCCTCTGGGAACACTCTTGCCACTGGAAGTGGAGATTGGCAAGCGCGAATATGTATGTCCCCCTTTCTCATGTCTTATCTCTCAGGCCGACAACGAAAAAAATCTCTGATCAATGATGTGCGTACACCATACAGGGAATTACACCACTGGGCCAGCACTCCAGTGATTCTCGGGCTTCTCTTTTTCCCAAGGTTGTATCGCATCACCCATTCTTCTTCTCGCTCTCGGTGTCATCTGCCCAACCTCCGTATCGCTTGCCCACCCGTAATTCATTGCGTTCAGCCGAACGATTTCTTCTCGTAGCTTCATGTAGTTCTTGACTTTGTGAATCTCCCTCCGTCTCATCGCGTACAACCTTGTTTTGTCGTTCTCATCCTCACGTTGTTGTTTCCTTAGGCCTTACGAATATTAATTGTATATCACTTCTTCTCTGTTTCCTTCCTATTGGCTGGCATTTTGACATCTTCTGGAACATCAATGCATCAACCCGCGGAGAACCCCAGACCGGGAACGCGATTCCTCACCCAGCAACGTGGCACAAGTACCCCTCCCCGGTCACACTGTTTTCACCGGTGGGTTTGGACCAGCCGCGAAGCCCACGGGATTCTGACAGGGATCTGGGCCATCCAGATTAAGCAAATTCAACCATCAGGATGCCACGCGCTCGGATTCGCTGTGACACCAACTCGGTTGACGTGGGAAGACATACAGTAATCTCAAAGACAACAAGCCGTATCTGTACAACGTGGAAATCGTCAACACGCGATTCTTAACAACAATATATGTCCGAGAAATATCTCTCGACGCTCGCCACCTCCGTTCCGAAACAGCCGATAAATCCATCCGGACGAACGACAACGTACACCATTTCCTGCGTTCCGAATTCATGGCCAACTGAGATGCCCTCCAATCCAAAAACCCTCCTGGCTCTACCGGAAGGATCCATCGCGATCGTGATTTCTACACCAGCGGGCGGATGGTACAGATAATTGTCGGGGAGGATGAACACAACTTGTGCACCATCCCGCAGCACATACATCTCCAGGACTTGCAATGCTTCGCCCAGATTTCGGCCGTGTTCTTCATCATCGACGCCACCGCCGTCCGAAGGAGGAAACACTAGGATAGTATGCCCTCCGCTGCTTTGTGAAAGGAGCTCATATAGTCTTTGAGGACGTCTTGTTGAGCCGCCCTTGAAGCCTGGACCACCAATGACGATGAGACCGCCGACATCAGGCGCACAGTCGCCCGCGCAAACTCTGGTAATGCCAGAGTTTGCACTGGATGTACTGATGGTCTTTGCGTTTGACGGGGTTGGAAGATTGACGTTAGACTCTCTATCGTCTGTCACGATAGCACTGCGCCGATAGTTCATGGAAAAATCCAGGAACAGAGGCTCTACAAATCGTGAAGTAGTACGGCCCTCATCATTGATTTCGCCTTTTACGGGCCTCGGAATCCGAGGCATTGCCTGAAGAGCGGCAATATTCGTATGCATGGGAGATAGCATACTGACAAAGCGTCGGTATGGAATCCTTGAGACATTGCCTGGTAGTCTCTCGGAATCATAGGAGTTGAGGAGATCTCGTGGGGATTGCCCCTTGCACACCAGACTTAATTTCCAGCCCAGGTTAAGCTTGCAAGGGTACGATAAGCTCGTCGGAGCACATACTATTAATCCTGCATCACTTACTGCGTCATTGATTCCACTTCCAGTATCTGAACCATGGAACAGAGGCAGAGTGTATGCACCACCTTGAAGGGGAACTCAGGATATGTAATGGATACAAGCAGGGAGATAACTCACCTCCGAGGAATAGAATACGTCCGTGACGAAGGGATCTGACGATGCGAACACGATTTCTAGTTGGTGGATGCTGATGAACATCCGTCGGTAGGGAACTTTCCAGGCGGATGACTCACTTGATATGCGACATCCCGCTAATCGTGCGGACCTTGACGTCGTCTCTTCCCAACGCTTTCCGTAAGATACGACCCAGACATGCCACGTCTGGGGTGTCGTGTTGTGCTGGATAATCGACCACTGCTCCAGCTTCCAACACGAGTGTAAAGTGTTGCGGTGGTCCAAGGGGAACCATAGTGAGACTGTCATATTTGTGTGTTCGGACGGGTTATCTAGCGCAAATGATTCTGGCCAATGGCTTCGAACTCACGCATATTTGTCCACGTGCTGGAAAACGTGCACCTAGTATTACACAGTCAGACTCGATAGCGTCAAGAAGAGCAAAGACGCACACTGTGTTCTAGTCCGTGGACCTCGGCATCCTGAATCTGAGTAAGACTAGCATTGGCGTCTCCCTCTGAGATCAGACAGATCGAAGGTGTGTCGAGGATAGAACCTTCGGACGCAAAATGTCAGTTACGGTCGTGGCGGTTCGATCGGGGGTCCTGTACCTTCGGTATCAATAACGAACTCGCAATTGACTGTGATTTCTTGTCCACCTCGATCTCGCCCATCACCTTGCGCCCTCAATAGACATGTCACGTATTCTCTTGTTTCATTTGCCTTTACTGAAACGACCTTGAATATTTTTTCAATCCTCCCGCCGAGGGCAATGACCCGACGCTCGAGGATCATTTTCAGAGCATCCAGTTTGATCGCTCTCCAGCCGCGCTGCAAGGGTGATTAGGAAGAGGAATGTGGAATGGAACCGTATCATACCGTTGAAACAAGGGTCCCAGATGTTCCCTGGCCTTGTGATTCTGGGGCTGTCGTGATATTCAAGACATGTGAACGTTGAATTACCTCGGGCAAGACGCCGAGAAGTTCGAGAGTTCTCAATACTTCGGGCTATATGTTCAATGAGTAAGCTCATGAGAGAGAATAGACACAATGGAAGCATGGCTGTCTTTATCGCGAAATGACGGCGAGGAGTTGGATAGTGAGAAGGGAGCGTACAGACCGTTAAGATTGTTATGACCAGGGATTTATCTGAACTACACTTGATTGACTCCACGATGCGGGGCTTGACACCTTGCTGGAGAAGTGATACAGCAAGGGAAAGGCTTGCGGGGCGGGTACCTAACTATGGGACATGTTATCGAGGTGTTACTCTTTCAGATTCGACGTTCGCCCGTCGGGAGGAACTCACAATCACAACGGTTTCTGCCTGACGACTCATAGGTGCGAGAGCACAGAGAGAAGAAGTCAACTTGGAAAAGGGTGTGTATGAGAGGGTACCAGGTTGAATCGAGACGGATTTTATATGGAGAGTTTAGTAACCATGAACTCGCCGAGACTGGAAAACCCTTTAGGTCTACAGAGGGTGTAGCCCTGACCCAAGTCCACGAATGGCTTTCGAATTCTAGTTGCCGAATCGCCCCGTTTCGCGTCCCGACAAAATGCATGTAGCACGCGACACCCATGGTAGTCGGAACGACAAATCAAATGGTGTAGGTGTTCCTACATTCACCTCCTAGCCTTATCACTAGGGTTTTAGGAACCTCTGGTTACGTCGAGGAGACACAAACGTGGCCCGACAGACGATGGCTCACATCGTCGGGGTTGAATGGCAGTATGTAGAAGCCACGAATGCGCCACCGGGTGAGTTTGCTGGGAGTTGTCCCCGCTGGTTCTGAGGGGGCCTATTTCGTGAGCCTCCGTCATGACCGGGGTTGCACGCACGCATTCTTGGACTAGCCTGAGTCAGCCCTGAAGTGAGGCCGTTTCGCACGAGTCACGGTGCAAATTTTGGATGGAAGATCCCTGAGACAGGCACCGTGATGATCGTCAGCAACGAAAAATCTGTAAAAATGCGGGGACCTACCTTGAATACAGACGTAAGCGACTGTGGTTGTTGGCTCGGAGGCACAAGGCTTTCTATTTTTGACCAAATGTGGCTGACGTATTCTTGTTGATCGCCCGCGGCAATGTCCGGGTCGTGGTCACATTGCAACTCCCATCATGCTCTCTGGTAAGCAAAAGCAAAAACCAGTCCAGATGTCTAAATACTCATCGTTTGGTAGGTCTCGATGCTTATGGTGACGATTCACATAGCGAAGGCGACGATTATCCTCCCTCAACATCCAAAGGAGTCACACATCATGTGAGAGTCTTTGTTGCCAAGGTTGATCCTCTCCGTTTCCCTCTTGCTCGCTCCTCTCTTCTGCCTCGGCCAGGACTTTCCTTCAAAGCATCCTGCTGACCCCGCACCAGGATGTACGTGCAATGTAAACAACATTCCCATTTCTATCACTCACCAACCAGTAGCACTCCGGCCCGGTCCCTCAAAAGCTCAAATCGTAATAAGAAGACCAGTCCATTCCAAACCGCGCCCTCGTCCTCGTTTCGAAGATGGCACCGAGTCTGTTTCTAACCTCTCTCAGGCTCCATCTTCCGACTTCCCAGCATTACTCGGCGCCCTGAGCACAGATGACCCTCTCGAACCGCCAGATGAGGTAGTTCACATAAGATCCCTCCTTAAGCCACCGTCTATCCCGGAACTTGATAATTGGGGAATACCC
This sequence comes from Meripilus lineatus, assembly GCA_027627245.1. Taxonomy (NCBI): domain Eukaryota; kingdom Fungi; phylum Basidiomycota; class Agaricomycetes; order Polyporales; family Meripilaceae; genus Meripilus; species Meripilus lineatus. The sequence continues at coordinate 8,833 of JANAWD010000294.1, read as the reverse complement.
CCAGAGTCAGAGGGGAAATGTGATCCCTCCATCGAGGTGTGACCTCTCTTCCTCTGTCCAATGCGCCTCTCTCATCTCCCTATCCCGGCCCAGGAAAAGCTCAAGCAATTTCATCTGCTCAAGCAAGATCCGTCGAATCCAAAACATTTCAACGATTCTCTTATGGCCAACAGATCCTTCAGAAATCCACATCTATACGCCAAATTAGTCGAGTTTGTAGACGTTGACGAAAGAACCACCAACTTCCCAAGAGACATCTGGGACCCACAGGATGTGCGTCCTGAATGGTTTGCTGATCAGATTGGTTCGTTATCATTGGTCTAGTCTATTGAATATACAACTGATATCCTGATTCTCATTTGACCGGCCCTCTTGCATCAATTGGTCGCGCCGTTTGAATAATGTCAACCCCGGTGGAAACTTACTAAGCGCAATACCAGAAAACCCGTTCAGAACAAGAGGCGTCTATGCAAGCTCAGAATGCAGGAAAACGTACCCGCCTCGAATTTACCGCCCCAAAATCACAAATGTCGTATGCTGCATCATCGCGTCATGTCGATGCGAGTGGAAAACGCAGCCGCTTCCAACCGTATGACGTCGGACCTCCCAGTAGGGGTCATGGTTCGAGTAAATGGGGGCAGTGATAATGTCCGTACTTAACAGTACCTGTGAATAATCGCTGCTTTTACTATTCCTGATTTGCTTTCATCGACCTCAATCAACACTTGAATATGACATGTGATGTCTGAATTCGAGAGTAGGTTTGACACCGCTGATGCACTCGCCACTCTGTTCAATCCAACAATTTGTGGATATGGTCCTTGACATGAGAAGATGATGCCTCGCCCCAAGCTGCGCAGTCCACTCCTTTCAAAGCAACCATCACTTAGCATTCTATGTCCAGTCTGACGTTTATGGCCATTGGCCCACTTTCGAACCCCGTGGGTGGGTGGATTCAGCTCTTTTTCCCCGTCGATGTGTAAATGAATTTGACTTGGCAACATAGAGTCGTCTACCGCCCCAGTCCAGCACATTTATGGCGCATGGTCATTGTAATTCGACGATGAACACTTCACAGAAGGAATAACACCTTTTCGTATCATTTAATTTCATTGTCGGGGGGCTGACGTAAACCAATGCAACAACCTGTCACTGACAAAGTGAGCTCGCGTAGATTGGTGAATCGCGGCACAACCTCTGCATTCAAATCAGCAGGACGGACCGGCTATACCGCCCAACACTTCTGTATCGCATCTCGGCCGTTTCTTTCAATCGTCCGCTCGGGCTCTCAGCGATACAGAAAAAAGTGAGCCTCCAATGTTGCAAGTGCGTGCTCCTCGGAACACCCAGAGTATATGGCGATACAGGTAACTGCATTGAGTGTCTCGTTTAAATCGGCCCCCGACTACCGCTGACATCTTGTGCTATTATATTCCAGTGAACACGAGTAGACTCTCAAATGTCTCCGTGTCGCACATAGAAATGTCGTGCTGGCCTCGTTGAGAGATCCACCAGAAGATCCTCTGAGCACTCCTAGCTCGTGGTAATTGGTTGCCCTACACGATCTGCCCACAAGGATCCCCCAGATGATGCCAATAGGCTCCCAGTCCTCGGGCGCTTACCTACTCAGATCAGCCGACCGTCCTGCCGACCACAATCGCCCAAAATCACAGAATCTTCCCATTCCCATGATGCTTGTGCCAATCATTCTGCCCACACAATGGAAATGAACAAAGTGTGTTCTCGGGAGGGGCAGTTTGCCGATCACAGAAACCCTCTCCTTTTCTCATTCTTGTTCCACATTCTCGTCGCAACCGCACTATATTTAAACGCCCACTACCGCTTTCGTGCGTACTAACGACGATCTATCAACAGCTTTCTTCTCGGAATCTTGTTCCCCAGACGCACAGGCCTCGTCTCCCTGCGACATCTCTCATCTCCTCAGTCTTAAACTGTGGCGTACACGCATTTCATCATTTTGTGGTCATCAAAGGGCCATGTGGACATCCTAGTATCTGTAAATCAGTGAGTCTTCCATGTCGTCTTCATGAGAGAGCATGGTCATGGGGACTCGTGGACCTGGCACTTAATTTCCGTGAGGCGCTTAATGAGAATCTCGCTAACAGCTGTTCTAGGACATTTTTGGCGGGCATTCAATCGGGACGCCTCATTTTCGCTCAATGAATCCGGTGTAGTGCTCACTCAGAGCCCTCGGGCGACACCCCTCTCCGGTTGGGAGCGGTCGTCGCACCCAGATTCGTCGAATGGAAGTCGAAGACTCCCCCTTTTGCCGCTCGTAGTGAAACTAATACGCATGAAGAAAGATTGAGACAGCCACGGTAATCCTGAAATCCCTGGGCCTATGCATGGGAGCGCATGTACCACTTCTGACACATATCAACCCGATCCGACTATCAACAATGTAGCTAGATGGCGTTCAACACGCTCTGCACATATTTCCTTTCAAGGGTGTACATTGCCATCGGAAAATACGTGTGAGTCCCTCACAGAGTCACAGCCCCGGATTGACGATGCCGAGCCACTTCTCAACTGTGGCGACTATATTAACCAAGATCCTCTCGTAGGGATCATCTGGCTTCAGCACAATGAACTACCCCCTTCCCAAGGTTATCCTGCTTCTCTCCCTCCTGGTGCATATCGCAGCAGGGCACCACAACATCACCGTTGATGATGCTGACCTTCCTGTGAAGTATACCGGCCGATGGGTCAACTCGACCAACGATCCATTTTCATTCAAAGGGAGATATATGGCCACACAGGACCCGGAGGCACGAGCGACCTTCACCTTCACCGGTTCGTCCAACGTTCGTTCCAACCATCCTCTCCCCATCGCCTGATTGGCCTCGATAGGGATCTCTGTCTACTATGTTTCCCCGCTATTTGCCGGATTTGAACCTCCAGTGTCAACGCTCTTGTCTCTTGATGGCGGGCCACCTGTTTGGATCAATCTTACAGCACCATCGTCCGCTCTAGGAGAAAACCCCTCAAGGATCAAGCTGAGGAAGCGGGACTTGAGCGTCACGAACTATGACTTGCGTTGGGGTCGTACTAGGTTACCGAACGGAACCCATACCTTAACCATTTTCCCTGGTACTTCTCCTTCGGGCCAGGTTGGGACATGGGGAATCGTTGACGGATTTGTGTGAGCCCTTCTCCATCGTCGCGATGTTATGGTTATGTTCTCGAAACTGAGGCCCGGCCAGATATACGTCAGCCCAAGCGGCAGTGGATCCTGTGACGCCGCTTCCAATACCTGCATCAACTACCATACCGATATCCGTGCCAATATCCTCCATCTCAAATACCTTGTCATCCTCGTCTTCATTGTCCAGTAACACGGAGAATGCAATTCCTACTGTCCGTGGTGTGCCCAGCGCCAGATTTACAAGGGCACAGAAAGGTGGAATTGCTGGAGGCACAATTGGAGGCGTACTTCTTGCGACAGCACTCGGGGTATGGGCCTACATCAAGCGCCATCAGTTGTTGTACTTCCTCGGCCTCCTGGTGTGTTTCATGCCATTCTCATCATCGTCCCCGTACTAATTACCCTGAAGGCGGCAATCTTGCTTGGCTGGTTCCTGTTCAAATCCCGGCGGTTTGTGTTCCGCTGTGGTCAAGATTTACCGCCAACAGAGGTACCGCGTTGATTTTTTAATCCCCGATCAATTCCTCACCATTCCTTCAGATCAGTCTATTCCTGACAGAGGAATTGGAGCCAAAAGACTTCCAAGAAAAATCCGAAGACGAGTTGAATGATTTGGAACCAGGAGAGGTCGGGACTCGTATTCTCGTCTGGAGGGTATGTCGAGTCACTACTCTTTACATTCACATCTCAAATTTTGCACCAGAAATTCAACGTTAGCAACATGAGTATGCACCAAAGTCTTCGTGAGGATATCAGTTTGGTCTGATTCAGGATCTCTTTTACAGAGCCAGAGTTCGAAATCACGATTCCTTGCGTGTGAGTCACATTGTTGTTTTCAGAATACTCGTAGACCCATACAATTATCTCTCTGTAGGACCGGCCGAAAAAGCCCCGGGAAACCACGGTTGGGCTTTGGGACTGTCGAAGATCAAGAAAGAGAGAAGGTGATTTACTGTCCCAACAAAGAGTCTGCTCCCGTACGTTGGTCAGGATCGATATCATGCTCGTGAACTGATAAGAGAACAATGTGATGTTCCCAGGCAAATCTGATGCCGGATGGGTCATGGGAACGCGCCGAAGGACACGGTGAAAGGAGACCCCCAATCATTGCTTCAAACATGAGTGGACGAAGTCGAAGAATCGCACTAGGTATTCAGAAGCCAGATATATCGTCATGCCCATCTCACATCGATTGATCAGGGGTCTTTGATACAAGTTCGACTGATTTGTATCCCATCACAGTGATTGAAAATCTGGCGTAAGTATAACTGATGAACAACAGCAGAATGGTACTGACAGGACTCCGCTAGGAATGACGCCTCTTTCGAGTCTCAAAACCGACTACGTATTCACGCATTCCGTAGTCAAAACTATCGCGGTGAGTTGTAAAGGATACGGTGGAGATTGGTTGTTTCTGATCCTAGTCAAGATGGCTTGTACGGAAGCACACTGTTGGAAGACATCGATGGCGACCGCCTTACACCGCCGGGTGGAATACTCATAACGGACCTATCTCCGGTACGAAACTGTCTCGTCCGTCTTTGTCCTGATTATAACGAGTAACTTTCTCTAGCTGACTACATGGGAGCTCAAAGCGTTGGAGGGAGGACGGCTGAGACTGATGATTGGGAAGAATAAAAGTCGGGACGTTAAGCGATTCAATCATGAGTGCCTGCTTTCCAAGGAAGCAAGGGGCACTCGTGAGGAAAGTGCTGAGGCCCTTCTGTCCGATCCTCAGAACCATGGACATGACGCTGTTTGACTCGGTTGTTCACTCTCAATGTGTCTGTGTTCGCCTCGTTTATTTATTGAGACCGGTGCATAGCATACAATGTGGTTCTGATGTAATTCAAGTGTCCGACATCCCGAGGACTTCCCTACCTGCATCGCCATCCCAAGTATGGTAGTTGGCAGATGCTGTTCTCCCAACAAAGAGTAGGGCGTCCATGCGTGGGTCCGGAAATCTCCCAAATGACAGGCATTGCTATCCTAGGACAGGGAACCGAGTATATAAACACCCACAAGGGACCCACCTCAGTCACCTCCCTTGCACCCTCGACTTGATTTGTGATTAATCCTGAATGAGTCAACCTCGCCTCACGTTCTACACGGCTACAGACCAAGCCCGCAAGAAACTGAAGGCGCCTGCCCAGGTAGATTATTCCCTCATTACTTGCATGATTGTTGCGTAACGAGTGGCTCTGTTAGATCTTGCTCACCCTAACACCAGAGGACCGATCGTTCTGCCCAAATTCTTATCCTCCTATCGCATGGAAGATCCTCTCCTTTCAACATAATCGTACGTATAGGTATCTGAACAGTTATCATAATTGTAATCATGCCTCTCCCAGTCGACGCGCACATCACAGTAAGCTGGGGAAACGAGTATGTATTGTCTATCCTCGCCCGTCTCTCTGACTGATATCTGTGGGAAGCTACGGTTTCACTATTATCCAGCAACAAGAGGATGGAATTGTACTAAAGGGAGATCTCTCGGTGACCGTCAAAGTAAGCCCTCGCGGTCAAGACAGTTGCACCGTTTGTTCACCGACAACATCACTAGCCGCGACATCTAGCCATTCTCAAGGAAGAAAACGGTATCAAGATGTGGACAGAGGCAAGTGAACAAAGACGGCTCTCACACGACGCGCTCCGAGTGTCAGCATACAACAAGACGGGCATACCCCAAAATCTCGCCCTCTGTACGATCTCCTCGCTGAAAGAGTACCCGAAGGCTGACCCTGGGCGTAGGCACTGTTGACAATACCGACTCTGACGAGCCAAAGTACCTTCCAGTCGTCCACACTGGGATCTTAAAGTCTGTTCTCCTTTTTACGTTTCCGACGACAACTAGTGAATATGACCGGGAACAGGCATCAACAGACTATAGAATCTGGCCCACCCGTTCTACTCCAAGCGTATGCTGTTGCGGGGTACCAAGGTCAGATCGCTGGCTAGTTTGTGTGATCGAGCTATTTTTGACTGATCGCGGCTGTACTGTAGTCGGGCAAGTCCTCAAAACGGACGATCTCAGGAGAGCTCTGTTCAGAGACCCAGCAGGCGATGAAGATCCCATAGACATTCGTAGCTTCCAGTCGGTGAGTCGTATCCGGACAGCTTTTATGCATTGTTTTTATTTTTAATCCATGGATTCCCAGGGTCGATCATTTAGGGTATACTCGAACCATGCGGGGAAGGTGGTCATTGATCGAGACTGAGCGTGTTGTTCTGATCCTCGTGTAATCGTCTGTCAGCCATGGGTGACTTAACAAATGGAGATTCAATGGGTCCATCCTCGATTAGGGTGAGCAGCGTGATAAGGATATAGACTGGTGGATTAGGACTTGTGAGAGTCGAGATAGAGTGAACGATCCTATATGCTACAATTTATACAACGAGACAACAATGTAGTCAAAGCCGTTATGGCCAAACTGGTAAGAAAGAAAAGGGGGGTGATATGGAAAGCGATGCACCGAGAGTGTAACATACAAGACCCAACGAGAATCCATGGAAAACGTGCACATGTACAAAGAGCCAAGAAAAATATACGATGAGAAGAGAAAACTCAGGTCGCGTTCGGGTCTCCTGCAGAGGCATCCCATGATCTCTTCAGCGACAAGGACGCCAAGCTCTGGGATTGCGCGACGGGCAATCCCGAACCCCAATCTGACCTGCTTATACCCAAGCCTATATCGTAGGAAGAAAACCTCCTGGCGGGGGTGGACTCGTGGTTGCGCCTTTTATCGTCCTCGAGAGAGCTCTCCAATTCCTCGACCTCGTCCATCAACTTCTGATTGGCAATTTTGAGTTGTTGGAGCTCGTATTGCCAACTACTTCCCCTTTCAGCACCCAGTTCTTCAAATACGTCCTCGGGACCTGCCTTGATAGGCCTGGTTGATCTGGGGGGCGATCCCATTGCACCCGATATGCTGGAAGAGGATGATGCGTCGAGCGTTCGGAAATAGCAGACAAGTGGTTTGGGGGGCGATTGAGGGGAAGCGGCCGAGCCGGGTAGGATGGGAGGGACGCTGCCTTTGGGATGAAAGAGGATGATCTGGACACGAACTCTTGTTGTGGAGGGTTCGTTCGAATCTCGACGGCCATTTCCTACTTTTCGGCGCATGAGACACTCTACGGTTCGTATGTCCCGCTCCTTGTCATGAAAGGCCAAAGAGATGGACTCTTGCAGCCGCCGCCGAGGAGTTTCGTGGGGGTGTAGGATGGAATCGTCTAAAAAGTCGTAGATGGACTTTCCAATGACTTCTCCGGCACCCCAGCCGAGGAAATCCTTGACGTTGGCGCCAACAAAAAGAAAGGAGCCCATGGGGCTGAGGAGGGCCCAGAACTCTTTCGCACGGAGGGAATGGGGAGAAATGGCAAAGGCACGGGAGACGGCGCCCCAGTCGAGGACAGGCAAACTCCGTACTCTGCCGCTGAGAATGATGGCCTTTCTGCCCTTTCCTGGTTCTACGTGAAGCCTACCTCTGCACTCTAGCCATACATAGTCCTGTCCGTGGGGATAGTTCTTTGGACGGACTCTGAAGAGGAGATCGACTGTCTTTGGAGGAGTGGAGGTTGATGCTGATGAGGAAGAGGTAGGTGCGGTTGGAGAAGTAGTGGAGGCAATGTCATGGGGAGTGGAGGAAGACTCTTTGAGTTCTCGTGTGAGGGGGACAATATCTGCTTGGTGGCAGATATGGGTGAGAGATTTTCCTACGAGATCTTCTGGTTCGTAACCCAAGACTCGTCTGACGCTAGGTGCGACGTAGAGAAAGTCGCCCTTTAGGGAGACGACGTGAACGAAATCGGGGGCAGCCTCTAAAAGGAGAAGGTTTAGAAGCTTGTTACCGTCGTACATGTCGTTGCGCTCGTTGGAGGGGGAAGAGGAAGGAAGGGTTGTGGAGATTGTGGAGATGGGAAGGGAATTCATGAAAGAGGGATCTGAGAGGAGTTTCTTCATTTCTTTTGAGGCGCCTGACATGTTTGCCGAGTTTGTCCTCCAATCTCTGGCGTAAGCGGAGGAAGAGGAGGGGAGAGATGTGGAGAGGGCGTTTGAGGAGTTGATGTTTGCGGTTGTGCTATAATTTACGGCATATGTGCCGTCGCGTAGTTTCTGGAGGATTGCGTTTGGCTGTTCTGTGAGGTCTACCTGGAAACCGACATGAAAAGCGATCTGATCCGCCTCTTCTGGGGAGTTGTATACGCCGCCTGGGATGGGGATGACGGTGACGAGGTTGATGAAAGCTGCGCCGCCTTTTCTATAGTTGATCATGCTTGTCTGGCACTCCTTGTCTGCGACGAGGGAGTTTCTGAGGTGAGCGACTGCCTCTGGAGCGGTATACTTTCTGTGATCTCCTTTTTTTACGCGGCCATGTGGTGCCTGCAAGAAGCGGCAATTTGTGCCGAGGACTTCCTGCTCGGAGTAGCCTGTTAGCTTACAGAAAGTGGGAGAGGCGTATACGATGGGAGAGTCGAAACGGCGCTTGTCTACGACGACGAAGGAACAGCTCATATCTACGGGGCCGAGGAGAATCTTTGGGTGAGGGCGGGAAGAAACGCGAGCGAGAATGGAGAGAAGGTCGAAGCCTGATGAAGAGTAGACTGGGAGGCCAAAAGGAGCGGGGACTGATAAGGAAGGCAGTGTTAGGGGCGGATGAAGAAGATGGG
>JANAWD010000293.1:0-47835 GCA_027627245.1 Meripilus lineatus | reverse complement strand
CGATTCCCGTCCCTCCACCTGGTGCGCCTATGCGGCCGTTTGATGATGGAGCCTCGGTATCGTCGATGCACTCGCTCACGCCACCACCAACCGTACGTATTGCGCCCGACGTCACTGAGAGACGATTCTCTTCGTCGGAATCCGATGTCAAGTCACTCATTGATACCATCTCCGGAGCCGCTCAGGACGCTGCTTCTCGCCATGCTCAGCAGCTTCGTGAGACGTTGGATATGGAGAGGGAGGATCAGGCTCGACAACGAGAGCAGTTGGATCTGGAGAGGGCTCAACGTGATCACGAGCGAGACGCGCATCATGAGGAGATCGTCAGGATGTACGAGGAGAGGTTGAGGAAGCAAGAGGCTGATTGTGAAGAAAAGATGAGGTTGCAAAGGGAGGAGTTTGAGAGAGTTCGTGAGGAACTAGAGGCTGCTCGAGAGGAAATGGCGAAGGAGCGAGAACTGCACTCGGTTGAGGATGCGGAGAGACGTGAAAGAGACAGAGCTGAGGATTTGCAGCGTGCTGAAGACCTCCGCACGCAGTTGGACGAACTCACTGAAAAGATCAACCAAGGGCAAGCTGAATTTATCGCTGAGAGGGGCATCCAGGAGCAACGTTATCAGGACAAGATGGCGCGATGTGATGCGAAGGAGGCAAAACTTAACGAGATGTTGCAATTGACTGCTCAGATTGCTGCAACTCAAGATACGGAGAGAATGAGGCAGGAGGAAGAACGCGCTGCTGCCGCGGGCAGACCCAGTAAGTCCTGCTTTATGATCGCAAGTGGTATAATACTGACAACTCCGAATAGGCAACGATGATGTGATTGCTGAGCTCAAGGCTGAGATCGGACGTCTCACCGAGATGCTCCACAACATTGTTGAGGGTGAGACTGTTCTCTCTCCAGTCCCGCCATTATCTGCATTACTCATTGAATGATTGCAGACTTCCGTACGGATAGTGCACGTCAACACGAAGATACGATCAACGCTGTGAGAGCGACTGCTCAAGAACAGGTCCCATTCAACGTACGAGGGGTACGTCATCATCTATTTCATATGTCCGGAGACACGCTTCTGACTCTATGATTACAGTACTTGGATGATTTCAGCCGATCGTTGGCAGCTGAGGTTCGTTTGCTGTTGGCTGAAGTTGGAAAATTACACGAGAAGAAGAGGGGATTACAGTAGTGAGTACATCTCCACATCTTGAAGTTAACCATGGCTGACTCGTTTTCTCAGTCAAATCGGAATCCTGATGGTAGAACAGAGCAAGTATATGCCAGGTGGCATGTTGGACCCTGATTGGTATGTTATCTTGTTTAAGCCCGCAATTTTCGAGCTTGGATCTCACGCTTATTAGGACTGGCCCTGATCTTGCCGCTGCATGCCCGCCGAGGGCCGAAGCACCTCCCGTCCATGAAGCAACGCCACCGCAAGCAGAGGAACACGTATCTGCTCCTGCTAGAACAGGTTGGAGACCGGTGCATCGACGGAGTCAACGACTTCGCCGATCTAGAGCTGGCCCCAGTGCTCCTCCACCTGCACCTCCTCCACCAGTCCCCGCTCATCCCCCGCAACAACCCCGCCATCTGACAGTATATCCCCCACCACCATCACACCGCGAAACTCAGTCTTGGTCTCGATGGGAACGTAAGTCATTGCTCTCTATTATTGCTTGGTTGTGTCGCTAACGCTGGTTTGGTAGCTGATCCCAACAACCTTCCAACACCCCCTTCTCGTCCTGTGACGCTACTCAGTCCAGAGCACGAAAGGCCCGGGCTGTTTGGTCCTCGTTCAATGTCTGGATCTGCTCATGGTTAGATGATTTTTGGTCTCATTTGGTTCACAATCTTTTGGATGATCTGTTCTTTTCTTGCTTGATTTATCTCACGACTTTCATGGTTTTCCATCATTGCTTTACGATCTGTATATTTACGTATGCTTGTTTTTTCTACTGGTAATGCTTAATGACGATTTCATCTCATTTCGGAACTCTATAAGATTGTTGATTGTACTTGATTGCCAAAATCAGAATTGCACTGAATTTGACGCCGAATTTGATGACGCAAATCATCTGTTCCGAGGGCCAGGCGGAATTTGCTCCTTGTCTCGGCCACTTCCTCGAGCAATCAGCTGCTCCCGATTTCAGTACACCCTCGCGAGATCCCCGAGTCTGTGGTCCTGCAGTTGCAGCCCTTCTACAGTGTGAACGATGCTATCATTACTACGAGATTCTTGTCGAATAGCCAGCAGACGAGTTCGGTATGTCAATGGCTCCGTACACGTCCGAAGCGTCTCCTCCGTCAACCTCCCCACTCCCTTGCTCCGCCAATCTCAACGCCCAGTTCCAGCACCCTGTATATCATCATTCACCGGCATTATCTCACTGGCGAAGTTCTCAACATCCCTAAGACGGCTATCGGACGACCTTCCGCCAACATCCTTCTCTGATCCCGAAAGACCCGGCCTCTACTACCACTTGTTTGAACCCCCAACCTCGGTATCATCAACCTCGCCGGTATTTGCTATTTCGTTTCTCCCTGGTGCTCCACTTGTTGCGGAATCGAAGACAGTTTTGGGCTGGCTTCCTGCACAAACATTTGGCGGAGATGGAGAGGCGGGTCTGAATGACTTCAGGCAAAATCGTGAGCGCCTTGCAATTCTCTTGATTCTACTCTGGCTGAACGGGTCTGAGATTAGCTTCATTTCTGAACATACTCCATGAGGCTATTGAGAGCGGTCTCAACGATGGTGTCGACGAGGTGCAAAAGAATGGAGCTATCCAGACCCAACAAGGATGGATGCACATTCATGGTGTGTGGTGACCTCTCGTCATAATATCTGTGCTGAATCGTACTACCTACGAACCCCACCCATTCTTTCCACACTATAGATGAGCGGAATGTTCCCGCTCTTGGGCGTATAGGCGACCCCGACGATATCATAGCCTCCGTCCGTGTGGAGGAAGGAAAAGTGGGCTTCATTTACGCCTAGTACTTCTAAGACTTCTCACAACCATTGCAGATTCTGCCGGGTACATATCAACGAATGCCGTCGTATCGGTTATGCACAAGTGACGGTATCATGCAGCTGTCCGAGGGTCTTGCGAACAGACTCATGGAGACTCTGAGGAAATACGCTGAATTGGAGACACGGGCATAGCAGGACTTGCGCTATTGACATAAGCCACTGAGACCCCGCGATACCGTCCTCAGTGGTGCTTGGGAGGGCGTAATGCCGCCTTTTGTTCTCTTCGCCAGGCTTCTATAAATGCGAAAGCGTCCATTGCTTACAATACCGATCCATTGTTGGTCCTCGAAGCGGATAACCTTGTTGGTGTGCAATCTATCGTTCCACGCCGCTTATTCTGTGGGTTTCTATGTCCCTGGTTGTCGGTCTATTTTCTATGCGGGATAACAGGTATTTGGTGTCATAAATCATTGGTGCGTAGCATGTACCCTACATACATCGTTATGTCGTACTGATAGCACTATTGCAGTGGTAAATTGCAATATTCCACCTGTGCCCCAGTCCACGCCCACGGAATGATTTCAGTGGGAGAGGACTTGAGCAAGGTGGGAGAAATGAATAGACAAGAGAGCAGTTGTCACTGACAAGAGAAACCCACCTTTCACCCTCTTTATAAACCCCTCATTTTCATGAAGAGCGTCAAGGATACGAGATGGTTCGAAGAGACCGCGCTTGTTCGGGCACGTCGAGCGTATCATCGAGACTTCGACCCCGACGATACCCTGACGGTTTCGATTGTTCCTCACCGATGCCGTCATGGGACATAAAGTCCGCAGAGCGGTGGACGTGCTGTTAGTTCAGACACGGCGGGAGACGCCACATATTTCAAGCGGATGACCGGGCTGTCCAATGATAATCCCTCGTCCAAAGGGCTTGTGCGGCTTCCACCTATACCGCCCTTCTGTCTAGTTCAACACGAATGATGTGGACGGTGTATCTCATGAAGCAATCCCTCGATCGAAACGATAGCTTCATGCAGCGTTTACGGTAAAGCCAAGAAGTCTGGAGTGGGGAGAAACCGGGAATGCCGAACATCTGTGCGACATGGAATAGACGGTATTCTACACTTTCCCGGTAGGGTAGGTGCATCACGATCAAGACGAGGGTGGAAAGCTGCTAGTCCATATCTCAGAGCCTGATGTCTGAGGGTCCCGAAGGCCGAGCCCAGGCTCCCATCCTGTCACAATCATTGGCACAGACAGGCAAGGCCCTGGTCCCGGAGGTTTCCTTTTCAAGGCATTTGCCTTCGGGATGGAAACAACACTCGACCTCTGCTTGCTGTTGGAATAATGCGCCCAAGGTCTCATACTTGCGGCGCGCTCAGGTTCTAAGTACGCCAGGTCATCCCGAGTTACAGTATCCGACCCCTTTTGCTTTTTTTTTCACCTTCTGCTAGTCGTTCGTCATCCCTGTCCCAAGATTCCATATGTCTGGTCCAGAATGATCTGAACCAACCATGCAAGTCTACCGCAATGCCCTCGAATGATGAGGCCTCGATGAGGGGGTGAGCCGCACCACGCGTTGCGCTCTAAAACTTCCAGTTCCCGAATGCTGGCATGTTGCGGAGACGATCGGGTTTCTACCCTCACGATCGAGCCTCACGACTCAAGTCGGCTCTGATGAGCACACAATACATAATAGGTCAGGATGCGTCGATAGAACCTCAGCTCGCTCACTTCCTTCATTCCCTCGATTGACTCGACTTCACAGGTGCTGGTCGGTGAGTTTAAGCAGTTCTACTTGACGTATCCAGCACGGTACTAACGTATCCTCCACTAGCCTTTCGCACTTCATCCAACTCAACTTTTTGTTCTTCCATTCAAAATGCGTTTCTCCACCTCCTTAATCTTCCTCGGAGCTGTTGTCTCCGCCATCCCCGCATTCGCCGCTCCCCAAACTTACGAACGAGCACTGTATGTTGAATGTTCCCCCGACCCCTACTTTGGTTTATCCTACCGATCTGCGAGTATGCAAGCTCACGATTACCTCCTCAGCTACGACAGAGATTACGATCTCGACGCTCGTGACTACCTCGATATCGACCTCTATGTCCGAAGCACATCTAACTTGGTCGATCCTACACCGGCGTCATCATATGCCGGTACCTGGATAGCTCAACAACAGGGCAGCGATGACGGTGATAACAAATCCCACAACAGCAAGGCTCCCCTCATATCGCCCAAGGGCTCTCAATCATCCATTCATTCAAACGACTCCAAATCCAAGAAGAAGGGAAAATTCAAGAAAGTTGCTAAGAAAATGTTGAATGCGATGAAGGGCAAGAAGGCGAATGGCAAGAGGGATACTATCGATTACGAGTTGGTGGCTCGGGAAATCGAGAGGATTCTCTCAAGGGATTTCGTTGAGCTCTCTGCGTAAGTTTTTATTGCTATGTCGATAAATGCAATCCAGAAGCTAATTTGGGAGGTGGGTAGACGCGACGAGGCTCTGTGGTGGGAGTAACCGCATACATTCAGAAAGTGAGGGAGGGTAGTTGAGGTCGAAGTTGTTAAAAGAGAACATCAGATGGAAGCTAGTAGATATCTCTGCTGCGCTGCATGGATTGATCTGTTCATGTTGAGCTCGTTGGGCATTCAAGTTAAACTCCGTCAATATAGTTTATTGTCCTTCTATCTTGCGAGGGCTTCGGCAACGAAACACAGAAGATCATGCCGCGACCCACTACGACGAGATGGCGTTCGCAAGAGTGCCAAGACGCTTCCATCCTCTCGCTTCTCCCACATCACCAAAGCCACCGCTCAATTCTCCGCTCAGTGTTCCTCGTCATACGAGTGAAGCACCCCGAAGAACTGTGAGGCGATAACACAAACCTCATCCTTGAGTACCCATTCTGGAGCTGGTGTCTCCCCGACGATATTTTGACGGCTTCGAGTGTTCCCACCGATACCGTCGTGGTTCTTCAGGACCGCAGAGTGGTGAACGCGAGTCTTGTTACCTTAAATCTTCAGACACGGTGGGATACGCCACAAATGCCAGGCGGGTGTCTCGGACTGTGCTGTCCAATAGTCAATTCATTCAAAGGGCTTGTGCGGCTTACGCCTATATCGCCCTTGTGTATAGTTCAACGCGAATGATGCGGACGGTACGCCTCATGAGGCGATCCCTCAACCATAACGACGCCTTTATGCAGCGTTTACGGTAAAGCCAAGAGGTGAAGGAGGGCCGCGGCGGTACATCTATTGGGGAGAAAGGGGGGGATGCCGAAAGTCTGAGTCTGTGTACCCTTGAAGAGACTGTGTTCTACACTTTCCCTGCGGACTAGGTGTTCCAAATAGCAGGAGAAAATGGCCGGTATATATTCCAGAGGATCAATGGGCCCGAAGCTCGAGCCCATGCTGTTAAGGTGCTCATCTTCTCCGTGCCCACTGCCACTGGCACAGGCAGAGGTAGGTCCGACTCCTGGTCCCAGGCAGTGCCATTTCAAGACACTTGCTCTCAGCTTCAACATTGAATACACGCTTGACCACTGGTTGCTACGGGAACATCCCGCCCAATGTCTCGTACTTGCGGCGCGCCGAGGTTATACCACAGGTCTTCCCGAGTCAAAGTATTCTCTAGCCTTTTTCGCCTTCTGCTCGTCGTTCGTCATCCCTCTCCCAAGACAATGTATATGATGCGGCACAAATGAATCTGTAGCAAAGATGGAAGTTGGTGATAATCCTAGTGAACAATGTGAGAGTTCGTCGTATGAAACAATGTAATCTCAAACCCCCAGTCCCCGAATGGGCGAAATTTCACGGAGACCGTCGGGTTTCTACACCCTCACGAATAAGGTCTACTTTGACGAGGATTCGATATATAATGGACCAGGACGTACTGAGAAAACTCCAGCTCGATCACTTCATTCACTCAACCGATTGACTTGACTTCAACAAAGGTATGCAGTTCTCCTCCAAGTCGATGTTTCGAGCACGGCACTAACATATTCTCCGTCATCCCTTCATCATCCGCCAATGCAGCTTTTAGATCTTCCAATCCACAATGCGTTTCATCACTTCTTTGATTGTCCTCGGAGCTGTCATCTCTGGCAGTCTCCTCGGGTTCGCCGCTCCCCTCACTGACGAAGGGGCTCTGTAAGTTCCCTCGCCCATCCCACCGATTCGCGGACATGCGAGCTCACAATTACTTTGAAAGTCCCGACCCCAATGTCGACGTCTACGCCCGACGCGTGCCTGGTCTATATCCAAGAGGAGGGTCTCCGAGTTGGTAGATGCATATTGAGGATTCTCTTCCAACGGATTTCGTTGGGTTCTCTGCGTGAGTGATTCAAGCCATGTCGAGGAATGCGAACCAGAAGCTAATTTGGGAGGTGTATAGACGCGACGATTTCCTGAGGTGGAGTAAACGTATACGATAAGAATTAGTTGCAGGTTAGAGGCTAGATATAGATGCTGCAGTGCATGAGTTGGTCTGTTGGTGTCGAGCTCGCTGGTGATTAAAGTTCGTGAATGTAGTTTGTTGTCTTACTCCTCACGAGGGCTTCAACGTTTCAACAATGAGAAGGCTACCCAACACACTGCAGTCTTCGTATCGTTCTAAGCCGATGGTTGATCAGGTCTGGTGCCAACAGATTACATGTCGTGCAAAATATATTGAACGATACTGCGAACATATGAGAATCATATCGAACAGGTCGGCGAGAGGAAATAATGCATCCCGTCGTCCACAGATACCTTTCGGTATTCACACAACCAAGGGAGGCCCATCAATAGGCGAACAATTGGGTTACTTGTAAATCAAGGGCGGGGAACCTTCGGGTATAAGCCTGTGAGACGAGATCAATGAGTCTGGATTCTCATGGCTTTCAAGGAATTGATAGTAAAGAGAAGAGGATCAGAAAAAGCGGATCGAGTCTACCAAAGTAGCCCGTCCGAAGGTAGCTGAGATAAGTTTCTGCACTACAAGGGGCGCCCTTGCTAAAGCCAAATGCCTCAAACATCATATCGAGAGAAACCAAGAATGAAAGCGAAGAACGGGATCGTAAGACTTACCCAGCGGTATTTGCGATCCCATGATGACGTAAGGATGGCGAGGAATGTGTGTATGCCCGGGAGGGAAGCCGGGTAGTAAGTCCAAGAAGATATTTATGATGACTGGAAGGGTGGTGAGTTGGTGAGCACTGCGTAAATACAGGATGGGAATGGACGCATACCTCGTCAAATAGACAGAGTAGATAGAGATTCAACCTCCGGTGTGGCCTTTCTTACGTTTCGGGGGCTTCGGGTCGGTATCTTTCTCGTGACTTGTTCCTCGTTTGCGATAGGACCGCTTTGCAGCTTGAAAGCCGACATCGGGTTGAAGGTACGAAAAGAATTTTCACTGCGGCAAAACTCACCTTTGGGAGGCGAAGGAGGAGTGTAGCCCTCAAAAACGAAGAGGGAATCATCTTGGGTCGACTTCAATTGACTGAAGGCTTGAGAGACAATAGGGGGCAACGAAGATGATGCCTGAGAGGCTACAGCATTTCCGCTCATGACGATAGATAGGCGCTGTTGTAGGTCCTCCACATTCCTGTAATTCATGAGCCATGGGCTTAGCACAGAGGAAGAAGTAAGAACGACTGACCCTTTGTCTATGAGCCCGTTGCTGTTGACGACGTCGAGTACGGCCTGCCAGTCATAAGGACGGATTCTGTTCGCAAGACGAGGAGAAGGACGATGGAGTTCCGCCATAGCCGCAAGTATCTTCGACAGGTACGACGAGGTGGCGTTTGCAAGAGCATCTACTACAGGCTGAGCCAAGACGTTTCCATCCTCTTCATCAACAAAGCCACTGCCCGATTCTCCATCCTCGTCGCTCAGGTGGAGCGCCCTCAAGAACCGTGAAGCGATAACACGGACCTCATCCTTGAGTTGCCATTCGGGCACGGGAGTATCCCCGACCAGCAACGGCCAGCGAGTCCATGTGTCTCGCTTAGGCTGGTCAGGCGAGGATTCTGGTCTTGTGATAGAGGACTCTTCGACATAGCTCGACTGAGGAGCTTCCTCGAGGTCTCGAGTTTGTTGGTCGACTCTGCTTTGTGAAGAAGCCTGAGAGTTGACAAGATGTGACGAGAGGTCGAGAGTAGAGCTAGCCCTGAGAGCCCGCAGCAAAGAGTGGTACTCTGTGAGCTCTGACTGCAAGGCGACTGGCACCTTTGCTCTTTTGCCCATGCCTGCTTTCACCTGACATTTCTGCTGGGAACGCTGTGGAAGAGAAACAAAGTCTGCAGGAAAGAGCGTGTGGGAGAAAACTGAAAAGGAAAGGCGCTGACTAAGCAGAACTGTACAGTACCAAATCAGCCTCATATCACAGCCGATGCCACAAAGCCACCTCTCCCAAGTGCTCTCCCATTATACACAACGTAGGTTCCAGCTAGGCTCATGGCTGATCTCCCTCTAATATCGTCGTTCATAGCATGAGAGAGAAGTGGAAAAAGAAGAGATCTCGGAGACTCAGGCGAAAACGCCGAAAAATGAGGGCCCGTTCCAGTGCGTTTTCTTTTTCCTGACTTTTCTGCCAGTGTTCGCATGCTCACATTCATTCAATAACAGAATAAGCGTCTCAATGGCTGCTAGGCTCGCACAATAAAAAGGGGTGCTCTCTCAAGCCTCATCGCATCATTCTGGAGCTCCGTCATATAGCCAGTTATTGAACTGCGGGCCAGCATCCCAGCGATTGTCGCAACCGCCTTGCTCTTTACTGCGTTTTCCTATGTCCAGTCGGGGACGTCAGTATATATGTACCAACATTTGTTCACCGTGCGTGTTGGAGTAGTCATCGGGCAACCAAAAGCTGTTCATTTGTGTATTACTCGATATCATGATTCGAATGGTTTCACCGATATTCATGCCATGTCTGCTGATTCGCGAGCAACGTGCCGCGTTACAAAATTAAATATTAAACGAACCTCGACATCAAAAACCTCGTCGTCAATCAGGATCTGAGCGGATATGGTCTTACATTCGTCGACACTTGCACATACCGTGTCTTATGCTATCCTATGCAGCTGGTTCTTGCATTCCTTCCTGAACTGCACCCGCCCTGGGGAGAAACGGCAAGAAAGATGTCGACACTCAGTATCGCCCATGCATGCATGCACGCCCATACGTACCGGTATCCTTGAAATTGAGCAAGGCCACCAGCAAGGCGGAGAAACACCCCGCTGTACTTTGCTATCACCTACGGTCATCACAATTTCACAAAGATGGACTTTCAGCAGATCGAACCTGAGGATTCCGACGACTCAGGTCACTCAACCAAAGCAGTACGGTCATGGCTCTCTTCCTCTCGGGACTACATAATGGTAATGTATACTACATCTTCCCGCCTCAGTATCGACATTGCTGATAGCTGTTCAAGATGAATCCTATCGTACCTGTTGAGGTGCAAGAGAGGATTATTGACCATCTGTGGGACGATTCCCTCGCCCTAACTCGCTGCCGCCTTACCTGTCGAACATGGCTACCGGCAGGCTCACTCCACTTCTTCAGAGCTGTACGCATCGACAAGGCTTCCAACCTCAAAGACCTTCTGCAGACTCTTTCTCGAGAACAGCGCCATCCACTGAACCAACGGGCTCGTACGCTACTCTGTCACTATAGGGTAGAAGAAGCCGACGGGTTCACACCGTACCTCCTCCCTCACTACCTCGCGCGCAAATTTCCTGGATTGACAGACCTTTACATGGTCATCAAAACTGCTTCATTTCATAATGGCACTACCGTGAACCTGCCTAACCCCGCCCTGCCTTTCCATAAGTCACTACCGACACATTTTGCTCAGTTTCGAAACCTGAACAGGCTTGCGCTAACGAACTTCCGGTTTCCTTCTCTCAACGACCTTCGCCGCACTGTCGGTGCTCTACCCAAGACGACGCAACTTGCCTTTGAGAATGTTATCTGGGACGACCACGACCCGGAAAGGCTACTCGCACCCCTCCTTCGAGCTACGAATTGGAAAGTGAAGGAGATTCAACTTAGACATTGTCACTTCATCCTTGGCTTTGCTTTCTGGGCTTCTCCACCCATAACGGCTCCTCGAATCAGCTATGCTGGACTTCTCACGAAAGGCTCTCACCCGGCTATATCGCATCACGACATTCATTTCATGAATGCTATACTTCTGCGTTGCCGTTCCCCGGATTTCGCATTCTTGGATCTCGTCTGGGAGTACGACGCATCTCAAGGTCTTTGTAAGTCATATCTCCCTTTTCTTGAACTAGAATGCCTTGAGCATCGCTTCTTCCTAGGGAAACTCCACGGCCACGATGTGAAACACGAAGAGGAAAAACCTTCACGATTTACCTTTTCTCTGGAGCCTGACCAATCCCATGTCCGATACTCAGAGGAGGAAGCGAGGGACGTCCCCACTTCTACGATTGTTCGTGCATTTGATGGGTACCTCGGACTCAATTCGGTCCGAACGATCAGATCATTTGAATGGGAGCAACTTGATAAACTCTTTCCTGAGTTGTCGGGTCTGGTGGCTGTTCGAATCGAAGCGGACCTGCTTGCGACGAAGGCCGAGGAGTGGGAACAGTCGGAAAGTTCGATTCGGGAGCATATCGTTGCTCTGATGGGAAACACCTGCGAGGTGTCTTACTTTGAATTACAGTTGAATCAGTGGGCTCCTTCGTTGGAATACGTCGAGGACACCGTCAATGCCATTGTGGCAAGCGTCAAGGGGAGTAAATGAGGTGAGCGCTTTGCGACATGAGGCTCTTGGCAATATACTTAGTACAGTACGTCAATTCAGAACCTCAAGAGCCATCAGTCTCTGATGATTTATATATTGGACACGATGTTTGTACGCTTATGTAGACCTTTCTCTTTCTCTCCCACCAATGATGACCTCGTCTAGTCTGAACATTCTCTTCTCGAGACTACCTCTCGAGGTCTGCGAAATGGTCATTGTCCGTGTTGCTCAACTCCCACAACCCGATGTGCATACAACCGTACAGTCTCTATATGCATGCTCCCTTGTTTGTCGTTCCTGGGTTCCTCGTTCCCGAACTCATATCTTTCGAAGCGTTCTACTCTACTCCAGCAAGAAAGGGAAACGATTCATCATCGCCCTCTCGACGACTCCAGGACTCGGCGAATACGTCGACGAACTAACGATAACTGTTGGCTACCCGGATCCAGGAGAACCTGGCGGGACAGGATGGATACACCAAGTCCTCTCCGCAGCCGCACCACTGCTCGTTAACCTCAATCGACTCGCCTTCGGCAATCTCCGCGTATTACATCCCACTTTCATCGCCCTCGTATCACAACTTAAGACAGTGAGAACACTGATTGTGAATGATTTCCGTGTTGGGAACCAATCCTTTCGGGAGATCGTCCAGCTTACGAACAGATTCAAGAATCTACAAGATCTGGTGATCTCGCGCACCGAATGGAAATTGCCTGTATCCTTCTATCGAGGGCGATCATGTTCGTTCACCAGCCTGCGAGTTAACCCGGAATTCTTCCCTTGCCTCAATGACGTGCTACATTGGCTCGTCGCAAGCTCCTGCACATCATCACTCGTCCAAATACAACTTACGTGTCAACTTCCTGTTCCACTCCTCGATACCTTTCTTCTGAGTTGTGGACCGACTCTACAAACTCTGGAACTTCAGATTCATGGATTTCAGACAACCTCAGATCTACTCCCATGTAATTCCCGGCTGTTGCGAACAATTTTCGTTGCTAATTTCCTTCATCGTTTCCTGTAGGTCTTCCTCCTATGTTATTTAACAGCGCCTTGAGACGCCTTTCAATTGATCTTCGACCCTGTTTCGAATCTATTGCACTATCTATCTACGAGAGTCTACCTCATACCATCCCAAAATCCCTCCAAGTGCTTCGTCTAGCATTTGGATGCAAGACCGACGCGCTTTTCGACGATACCAACGAGGACGTTTGGAAAGAGATCGACAAAGAACTCTCGGGCTCCCATTTTCCTGACCTCAAGGTTATTGAGATTCAGTGGGACTTGACACTGCTGAGCACCCGTGTTCCTACTGCTGACGATGTGAGGGATAGCTTGGTATCGATTGATTCGGGTGGGGAAGGTGTATTCAAGAGGATGTTACCTGGTATCTATCAACGAGGGTTGTTGTGGTGTGGATATGCTTGGGGGTCGAATCGTATGTTTCTGGTGGGTTCCGGAACTGGTTGGGCTTGTAAGCCTCTGGAAAGGTGGTTTTAATAGATTTTTTGAATCTTGCAAATACTTACTATGGAACATATGGGAGGTGGCCCGATAGATCGTCTCGGTCAAAATGATGGCCGCTGTATCTCGATTTCGGGTATAAATGAGGTTCGAGGTCGAGCGCCGTTCGATCAAGGCTAGTATCCCTCTCTCACAACCATAACACAAAACATTCCCAAGATACCAACGTCATGAAATCGACACCTGTGAAAGGTGACACGGCCAAATCTGGTGAGGAAACCAGCAATGATCCTGAAATGTCCCTAATCGTGGGTTTCGTAGACTCAGATGTCCGAAAGAGCAACGTCGACCTGATCAAATCCTCGCAACCCGCTTTGAACCTCGATATAATTTTTATTATTATGAAGTTCCTATCTCGCTCGACATTGTCCTCACTCATGAAGACATGTCAACTTTACTACTCCATTGGGGTCTCCACTATCCTCCGTTCACCGGTACTCATCAGCAACGCAGAGCACATGAACTCGTTTGGCAGGTTCATGTCCGTNTTCCGGTCCACCTAGGGCCCCCAGACCGGCTTTCGCGCTTCCTGCATAACGTAGAATGGCGACTCAAGGATCCCCCAGAGTATCCAATCGAAACCGGGGAACGTTTCTTGGAAGTTATCTCCCGCGGACAAAACTTGCGAAGCATCACCTTTGATGAATCGGGGCACCTCATACGTGGTTTTCCGACAGCGATCACCGCGTTGACCAGGCTCACTCAACTTGATGAGGTAGTCATTAAGAATACTCGAGAGCTCCTTCCCTTCCTCGAGCAAGTTAAATCGCCTATATCCAAACTCAAAGTCTTATTCCCCGATTGGGGCCCATCGAGACGCCCATCCCCGGACATCCTACTCCCTACCATCGCGCATCTTCGTGATACACTAGTTTCTCTGGAGGTTGGAAACGTTTCACTCGATTCAGGTGACATATGTCTGCAGTTTCCTAAGGTTCGCAGACTCAGTATCTCCTCTAACCAGCATGGAGCATGCTTTGTCTCGTCGACGATCTTTCGCATCTTCCCAAACCTAGAGAACCTTGACCTCCAAGGTTGTACTGGTTACACGACACCTGAAGATGACGTTATAGTCGAAAATCACTTCGCAAGCGTCACGATGGCAGCCAGCCTTGGGTTTCCCCGACAAACTCTCAAACAGCTCCGAGGCGAACCCATTGATCTATTTCGAGGAGCATACTTCTGTGCTGTCGAGGAACTTGAAGTCTTAGGTCTCTGGAATTGGAATGTACGGTGGTTGCTTCCGCTGCTTTCTTATATGCGACCCCGCGTCCTCACTCTGGAGATCGATATGTGCGATGCCGAAGAGAATTCCATCCCCATCCTCGTAGCTATCTGCCGAGAACTCGCTGCCACAAACAGTGTCAAAGACCTCAATCTGAACTTCAACTTCCATGATGCACCAGATGGGATTATCCACACAATCACGGTAAGTCTCCATGATTGAACATAACATCGTGACTCATCTCGTTGCTTGTAGGATGATTTACCTATTGTCTTCGGGGACTTGGAAATCGAGGACTTACGCATCTGGTGCTTCAGTTTTGACAGTGACATGGCCTCCCGGGCTGGAAAGTATGATGAAGATCAATTCTATTGGGATAACGAGATGGACGATTTGGCATTGGCTGAATCAATCGGCATTGAAGTACCGACTCTGCATAAAGTCACTTTTTGGCGAGGTCCGTCGATTACCTGGTATGTGAGAGCTGAACCTAATTCGAGTGACTCGGACTCGGACTCGGACTCGGGCTCGGATACAAATTTGGATTTGGACTTGAATTGGTTGGTATGAGGGTGCGTTCAAAAGTTGTGTCTTTCAGGTGCATCATTCGTCAGGCCTTCTGAGCGTGATGTAGCGGTCTTTTGGAACCTCGATAGTCCTAGTTGTTGAAATGTCGTCATGATGCTTCTATGTGTGTAAATACCCTCAATGAGATTCATGAGATTCACCGTTTGTACGGCTTGACTCGGAGGACCTCGAATGTGGCAGTGATCGCGTAACGCGTAAATACCATTGTACTGTACAATTGTTGCAGCGGAACGTAACTTCCTCGCCCTCATCGCTCTTCGCAGGGCACCATGAGTACGACAAGAGGTACAAGGCAGGAGGAAAGTTGTGTTTGGGGTGGATGGAACGATCTGGGGGTCATGAGAATTTGCAAGAGCGTCTAAGTTGACATTTCATGCCGATATCGATATCACCAACCTTCATCTGCACTTTTTGTGCGAGACTTTGTCCTTGAACCATCTCCACACGGCTTCGAAACGTACAGAGTTGCATCTGGATTAGGATGAAGACGACCCTCGGTCCCAGTGAGTTCTCCTGCAATTTTGCCCATATCTCGCCAACACGTTTTATTGGCTTCAGATACTCACAGAGGTGACTCTGCCGATTCCAATGCCAGTGACGACACCCCAGCTCCCGCGCTGAATACCGACGTTATGATTCTCATCATGGAGCTATTGCCTCGTCGTTCAGTTTCGATCCTCATGAGGACATGTCGCACCAACTACTGCGTGGGGATACCAATCATACTTCGAGGTCATATTTGCGTCCGAAGGCTCAGGCACATGAAATCATTCCATGACTTTATGTTCGCCACTTCACCAGGTTCTTCAAACCGCTTTCAATATCTCCACAGCATTGAATGGGCAGATCCCCGCGGGTTCCAGCGTACCATGGCCACCCATGACCAAGCACGTTTCTTCAACCTGAGATTCATGCTCGTTATATCGTACTCGATCTCTCTCCGAAAGCTTGTTATTCGGGATGGGGGGCGGTTCGAACTTCCTCGAGTCAAGGGGAATGATTTTGCGATCGAACTTCTTGCAAGTCACCCGGGGCTCAATGAAGTGGAATTGCATAACGTTCCAATTCGTTTCTTAGAACAAACCAAGGCACCCATCAAGAAGCTCATTCTTCGTGGTGAAAAATGGCCATTCGAAATAATGTCTTCCATTGCACACTTGAGCGAGACACTTATCTCGTTGGAGGTCGCCGACTTTCAACTCCCTCCGCAGCAGTCCACGGTACAATTCCCCCATATCCGGCACCTGCACATCAACAGGTTTAGACGGGACACCTCCTTTGTTGCCCCAACCATGTTTCGTGTTTTTCCAAATCTCAAATACCTCTGTCTGCAAGATGCTCCTAACTACTGCCATAGTTCTTTCCTCATTACGGAAAATAGCATCGTGGATCAACATTATAGAGTCTATCACGCAAGTTCAATGGAGTGGAAACACCTCGCTTCTTCGTTCTCTCTCAAAAAGCTCACGGGCAACCCTGAGGATCTGTTACGAGGAGCGTACCAATGCCCCGTAGAGGACCTCGTCATTGATGGTCTTTATCCTACCAACGCCAGCTTTTTGCTCCCTCTTCTTCCCTCAATCCGACCACGCTGCCTGACACTTGCACTTCGTGTCAGATACGACGGAGACGGATGCTGGGAAAGGACTCCAGTAGAAACTTTGAAACCGATTCTTCAGATTGCATCCTCTCATGGCAATCTTAAGGTCCTATCATTGATTCTTGATGAGATTGGCAGGATAAATATTGAGTCAATGGTGGTACGTTGCACTACCATTGCGATGAATGCATTTGTTCTGATCAACAAGCCCTTGCAGGCAAATATCCCTACACTTCTCAGCCATGTGCGGTTGGAGTCCTTTTCTGTCAGGATCACAAAATTAAGACCTCACTTCGGTGAAGGCCCTATCGTTTATTCGAAGCCCACACTAAATATCCCGGGTTTCGCACGGGGCGTCGTTCTCGTACAGCAGAGCCTCCGTACCCTCACCATCTGGCTACAGGAAAAAACCTACAACTTTCATTTTCCTCGAGATTTTAGACCTGATGCAGATGTTTCGTCACAATCGCTGCTCTCTTATATGGTTATCTCCTGATTCTGTGTAACGAAGGGTCTGAAAGTAATCATGATGTTCGGTACTGCCAGTGTGACGCACCGTTTCGGGGTCACGGAGCAAGGAACGTCGACGGGAGAGCCTGGCGAGCTCTTCGAAGGAGCCAGAGGTGGCCCGCTATGCGGGCGTCGTAGATTCCGGAGTATGAACCCTCGAAAGGGGGCTCTCGCGACCTAATCAGGCCGATCTCGTAGATCGGCGGGGATCGCGCAATATAAGAGTGTAGTAGATCGAATGTATGTCTCTTGTTTCACCCTACTCACCTAGTCCCTGCGCGAGAGGATCCTCGGCCAAGACAGTGAGATATTGGGTGTAAGTAAAAGAGATAATCTATTTCATATAGCTCCCCGCTCGTAAGGAGCGAGGAGCCGTGCGGGATTACCTAAGAGAGTCGTTGAGTATTAATTTGGACGTCTACCCTACCAGAGCCGTCACAGAGCCCCCCACTCAACGGCTCTCCATGTAACCCCAAAACCGTCTATAACCTCCGATTAGTGCGGGATCGAGTTTGCGGCAGCATAGAAGCTTCACACAAGGGATGTGAAGTTGTGCCGAGGGTTGAGTGACTCGGAGGGAATGCAACACGATTGCGTTCCAGCCAGAGCAAAAGCCAAAGACGGTGATGAATGAGAGAATTAAGACATGAGGGGAAGATTGATAAGCCTTCCCAGACTCGGAGGTATGGGGCGTGCCACACTGGCTCATTTCAAAGGAACTCAATGACTTGGGGTTCCTAATTGATTCGTATTCGCGTGAGATGAGGGCAACCAGCTTCACGTGGGATGCAAAGCCTTGTCGAATGGTTACTCCATTGCAGTACACAGAGAAAGCGGCACCAATTGTGACTTGGAGAGCCACAAGCTTCACATGAGATACAAAGGCTTGTCGGAGGGATACTCCCTCACAGTATGAGGAGAGAGTGGCATGAATCATGAGAGCCTTGTATGCTTGATCGTATGTAACTTGGGCCTCGGAGTTTGCATCCTGTTCCATTCCCGATGTCCTGCGCCTAGACTCCTTCCCATACTTCCGCACCCATACCTGGTACCAGGGACATTCCTCATCCCAATGACATGGACTGCCACAACACCGACACTGGGAAGGGGGTGGCTGTAAAATCGTCTTGACATCATCTCGGAGAGGATATGGATATCCCCCGAAAGGGGGAAGTCGAAGTTGAGGTGACACGGAATGAGGAGGAGTTGATTTGCTTTTGCAAAGGTGGTAGTACCGCTCAATGAAGATAGCCCCACGATCTATCCGAGCGCGCAGGTCCTCATAAGCTCTGAGGAGGCAGACACGATGAGGAGCGCCTTGCAGGGTGTACAGGAGATCCCCGGTTGAGTCAATTCGAAAATCTCTTCTTCCCGGCTCATGAGCTGGTACGAGGGCGATCATATCATCAATCAGACCCTGGAGAGATGTTACGACCGCATCAAGTAACATGCGGAGCGAGGGTTTGATCTGATAGCGATTCTTCCAGGGACTAAACTTGGAGGGTAGATTGATGATGTCAGAAGGAGTGAGGGAAGCATGTGATCGGATGCGAAGGGATAGAGATTGAATCGAAAGGCCGTTTTCCTGCGTCGTTGAGTAGAGCCAGTAGATCCGTTCAACTTCACACATTTCTTCACTTGCCATTGGGGGAGCTGATCGTTTGAGTAGCGCGAGAGATGGCGACAGCGGAGATGAGGTCGAAGATGCTAGATACCGTGGATAAGGAGGTAAACGTGGCCGTTCAGAAACGAGTCGATGTCGTGCGTGCGTCCCACACAGTGTAGAAGTCAATGGGAATAAGAGCTGCCGTGGTTCCCAAGTAACAAAACTTCCCGTAGTAAGGTGGAGATCGTGGTCTGTCGCTGTTACTCTTTTCGGAAGGTGCGCGCAATTAAGCGCCGACGAGTCGAAAGCGGATCGATTGAAGTTATTCAAGGGGAAGTGATGGTTGCACGGGTGTTCTGGACTAGATGAGAGGTTGCAGGTGAAGGGGCTGGAGTGTATAGAGTTATAGAGTTGGAGGAGTGGACCAGTCGCGTGTGGGGTCAACAAGGGAGGTGGTGTTCCCAGATACCAGGGTCCCGGTGTAACCACCAGCGGTGGAATCTTCGGTTGGATGTGCCCGAGGATAAGGAAGTGATGAGCGTTCGTTTGAGAGGTTACTGGTATTATGTCGAGGGACCGAATGAGAACGCTGGCGGTGCGCGCGTCCTATGAGTTATAACCGAGCCGGCCAGGGCGTCAACGTCCCCAGTGTGTCCACCTCTGTGACGCACGCGAATCGCGATCACGAGAGAGGGGACGTCGTCTAACGTAGTTGGCGGACGCTCCAGGAACCAGGGGTGATATAACCGTCCTTTCGAGGAAGGACGCTGATCGTCGTCGGGAAGTCGTACTTCCCGAGAGAAGAAGGATTCTCGCGGATCCTTCGAGATTCTATATATGGCGTCTTCTCGACGATCGAGAAGACGCAGAAATTCAATGTCTAATCCTTATTTACCACCCTACTCACCTAGTCCCTGCTCGAGGGTATGCTCGGCCAAGACAGTGAGTGTATGGGTAAAAAGATGATGATCATTCTCGTCGGGTTCAAGCGCTCAGATGTTCCTTTCGGATCACGTGAACGCCCGACCGTCCGATCTCGTTAAGTACAAGTATACGACGAAAAAAGAAATTTTTAGTAAAGAATTGAAGTGTTCGTCACAGCCAGTGTAATCATGGGCGAGAAAACCGTCTTCAATTTTATTGGCGAAACCTGAGATTTTGAGATGTTGGACATCATTCACTCTGTGTGTTCTAACGTGAGCATCAAATTGTGCTGTCATCATGGTCCTTTGCCTGTTCGCTCTCTTCCGACATTGTATGCTCGGAGTCGTAACTTGCATTGAAGTGGCAAGACGCCGAGGCATGACGCGGACGAGTGGCCCGGGTGCTTACTTCAGTTGACTCCCACCCTGCCAGTGGCATCCTCATTCCCTTCCGTTCGCGAAGTATATGTAGGGACGCCTTCCTCAAGCTTATCACCAGTGATTAAACTCTACGTGGGTGCTGTTTTGCGTGGATTCGGTAATATTTACACAGTCCCGCTCAAATAATGTGACAATGCTCGACACTTTCGCCAACCCACTAGCGTCCTTAGGGGAGTGCTCTCTTTCCCAACGACTTCGACCAGGAGGTGTATATAGGTACTAGGATGAGTACGAACCAGGAGTCTGGTGAGTTCTTCACTTGTTACGCCCACATGGGATTATACAGACAAATCTTGTTAGATGCCCAAGGAGGCGTTTCCATCGACTTCAATGCCAGCGACAACCTCCCTGGGCCAGAACCTGTACTCAACACCGACGTCATGGTGCACATCATGGAGGTATTGCCCCGCCCCTCGTTATCTCTTCTTATGAAGACGTGCTGCACATACTACTCCATCGGAGTCCCTATGATACTTCAAGATGTCGTATGCATCCGGACACAGGGGCAGATGGATTCATTTCATGACTTCATGTTTGCCACTTCCCCAGGACCATCGGATCGCTTCGAGTACCTCTATGGACTGGAGTGGGTAGATCCTGTGGGTTGTATCCGTGAGCGAGGCGAACCTTTCAATTCACCCTTCCTTCCCATCATATCTCGTGCGTTTTCCTTGAGAAGATTAGTGCTTCATTACTGGGGAGACCTCTGGACCCTTTATCCTGACGAGAACCCCTATGGTGTCGATCTTCTGGTGAGCCTTTCGGGGCTCGAGGAGGTTGAAATATATAAGGGTCCGCAAGATGTGATCAAGTTCTTGGAACAAACTAGGGCACCTATCAAAAAGCTCACATATCGTTTTATTGACTCCGATGACCTCTCAAACTTCAACTTTATGTCTTCCATCGCGCACCTGCGTAACACACTTGTTTCGCTTGATCTCCAAAACTTCCATCTCGCTTCGGAGAATACCGATCTGCAATTTCCCAAAGTTCGTCAACTTTATCTCGACGCAGATCATCATACCGGTTTTGCAGCCGCAGTCATCTTGCACATTTTCCCAAACCTCGAAACGCTCAGTCTCCCAGATCCCTCTCCTCATCTGTGGTATCGGTACTCCTCAGAGAGCGAGATAGAGAGACAACATAGCAGAACCTCGGCAATTGGAGACAGGCTTGGCTCCTCCCAGCAAAGCATCGAGAATCTCAGCGGATGCGCCATCGACCTCTACCGCACCGCATGCCAATGTGCTGTTGGTTGCCTACAGGTTGAATCTCTTTCCAAGTCAAACCTTCGATGGCTCCTTCCCCTTCTTCCCAAAATGCGACCTCGCCACCTCATTTTGAAGCTCAATCTTCATCTGGAAAAGGCCACAGAAGTTTTGTCCTCGATCTCTCAAGCGTTGTCTGCTGCCGACAATCTTGAGTCTCTTAATTTGGTGTTGCTGTGTCGGAAGGATACATTTGGGATTGTTCAGCCGGTCGTGGTATGTGTATGATTGGTTCGGTTGTTTTCGCGCCCAAACTCAGAGCCATCTACAATTTATAGGAGGGTCTACCCTCTGTTTTGCAACAATCGACATTGCAATCCTTCAAAATCACCTACTCATCATCCAAGTTCCAAAGCTATCGAAACGAATTATATTGGCATGAGGAACTCGATGTTTTGGATTTCGTGGCTCGCGTTCTCCTCGCAGCCCGAAATCTTCACGAGTTCACAATACAGCGCGGTCCGGATACTTACATGACCTTCAGAATCCCCATAGGGTTTATCTACGAGAAAGTCAGAGAACACGGAAGTGATCTCGATGCGGAGATGGTTTCAGTGATGCTTCCCTCTTATGTGTGCATGTAGCAACAATGTAGGTAACTGGGGGAACTTGATTGGAATTGTCTCGAAGAAGCGATCCTGTCTTTGGTATCGGCTTCATACTGTATCCTACATAATAGAGCCAGAGCGTCATCGATTGTATAATCACCATTGGAAGAAACTCACAAAGGTGGCCGTCGCACAGAGCCTCCAAGCCTGGTCGTCGGATATCGCGAGTGCGGTAGCAGGCAGCCCTTGATCGGAATCTGCTTTGACAGTGACCTTTCTCCTGGTTCTACAGTGAAACTTCGTCGAACGTGTTCTTTGGGGACTGTGACCTGCTTCGTGAATCCCACAGTACTGCACGTGTTTAAAAAATGCGTTCTGCAGGAGAACTTGGGGAGAACCCGAGGAGAACCCATGGCCAACTGCATGTTAGCCGAGCGGCTTTAATTTCAAATTGAAAACCAACATCCATGTTGGACATTGTTGGCAGCGCCGCGTTCTTCGACCAGCTCGTCGCTCGTCATGGCACCGATCTGATTCAACTTGACAACGACCCCCAGTTTACTAAGTCCGAAGAGACAAGGGGCGCACAATCAAACACACGAGTGCAACCTCAATAACGGATCCCCTTTGCCAAAGTATCGATGGCCTTGAGCCAAAATGATTCGGGTCAAACCCTCACTGGAAAGATCGTTGAGTGCGGTGAGTGCTTCGTCATGATATACCTTGGGGCCAGTGGCCCTTACCGGTCTCAAGCTGCAGGACGTGTTTCGAACACCGGCATAATCGGAGTCAAGTCGGGGGCACCGATATTGAACCACGATGTGGTATCGTACATTATGGCACTCTCAGATAGACCAACCGTATCCCATCTCATGAAGGCATGCCATCTATATCACTCAATCGGAGCCCCAATTCTACTCCGGTTTCCTGTATCCTTCGATGGTCTCCGTTTCGTGGACTCGTTCTACGTCTTCATGTTCGGGACCACTATGGATCGCTTTCGATTCCTCAAGGACGTGACCATAAGAGGGACTCATAATACCTCTTACTCTAAACGCAAGAACCACGCTTACCAATCGAAGATTCTACGTATCCTATCTCATGCGATATACCTCGAAAAGCTCAAGTTGTTGGATGTTGACGATCTGCTAGACAATTTCCCGGAAGCAATCGGTCAACTGGCAGGCCTCACAATGCTCCGCGAAGTCGCATGCTCTGACGCTCGGAAATTACTCGGTTGGGTTGGACAACTGAGGGCCCCACTCACCAAACTCAGCTTTACTCTCGACGATGGAGACGAACCTGTCGATTTGCTCTCTATCATTCCACACTTACGCAGCACCCTTCGTTCTTTGTCAGTTGGGGAGGTGTTCTTTGACCCGGATTATCCCGAATTCCCCCTCGTCAAGGATCTAACTGTTGACACAGTCTACACCGTCATGTACTCCGCAGGCTATTCGGCATCCGGAATCTTCCGCCTTTTTCCTAACCTCAAATCCCTCAAGTTCCCTAATGAGCCCTTAGACGTCGACTTCCTAGCTCTTGCAGAGGAGGACATACATGAACGTCATGAAGAGCATTTGGATTTGGCAACCCGTCATGGTGTTGTAGATAAAGTCCTTGAGGAGCTCACAGGTTGTGTAGCAGACTTGTACCGAGGAGCATACATATGCAGGGTCAAGAAACTCTCCGTACACTATCTCGACTACCTAAACGTTCTGTGGTTGCGTCCACTCCTCGTTCACATGCGGCCCTCCTCCCTTAGCCTAGCATTCCGACTATGCGATTCCGGGTTCGGTATGATGCCCGCTTTGTTACACGTTTTTCAAGAGGTTTCGACTCTCGGTTCTCTGCGCCATCTGTCCTTGGATTTTGATTTCGAGGATGCGGTTCAAATCGGACTTGCTAGGAGCATCGTAGTAAGAGTCCGAATAATTAACTCGTGGATTGACTCTAACCTGTGATTTGTCGTAGGCGGCGTTACCAGAAGTCCTTCGACATCTCTCAATCACACGATTGAGGATCACATGCTGGAAACTGGAAGAGTATTCGGACAGCGATCATTTCTTGAGTCATGAAGTGGACTGGAGAGAGGTTGTGCTTCGCATACTCCTAGTTGCTCCGACGCTTCTCTCAGTGGAAATTGACTCGTTATTGTCGTCTTCCTTCTCCATGAAAGCTTTTGATATCCCAAAAAACTTGGTCAAAAAGGCTCAACAGAGATTCAAAGGCCGAGTTGCAGTCATGAACTACATCCGGCGGAGGATCTCGTGTTTCGACTGATGCCGCGCCTCCCAATTGATTGCTTGCTTGTATGCATTCCCTGCATGAGGTGATTCACCCTTATCTCACCGTTGCAGCTTCAACTGAGACACACTCCTATTACAGGGCCATCGTACTCATGTGGACGGCTCGTAGTATCCCAGTGGGATGGGATTTAGAATGTGTCTTGTGCTGCCAGTGGGCCTCACCTTCTATACAGACTTTCGGTGAAGTTGGCGTATACCAGAATCGATTCATTTTTTGGACCTTCTGATTCAATGTCGATTTACCCATCCAATTGTCTCACTTATGAAGCGTATGCTTTGGTCAAGTTAGTCTCGAACAAATGTTGAAGTTTCTCAATTTCCGTCTCGTCAAGCGCCGGCTCAGCAAAATTCCCCAAGTTGCAACTTGAACCTCGACGTATTGCACTGTAGGTGCTCTTCAACATCATTCCCGCTGGCATTGTTGTCCATATGAGCTTAAGAGGAGTGAGTAGCACACCTGTGCACCGATATTCTACACTCCAACTTACGAATCCTCCACTCCGATTGGGATGGCTTCGGACGATCGTGACCTCGCAGCGGTCAAGCAAGGTGAGTTTCTGCCATGAATGGCTTGGATCTTGAAATTTCAATTCCCAGCTCGTGCTGGTCAGAAGACATTTCAGATGCTAGCCTGTTCAATGCCAGAAACCCAGAGTTCAACCTCGATGTCTTGTCTCGTATCATGGGGGTTTCAAACCGTCTAATCCTATCGTCGCTCATGAAGACATGCCATGTGTATTACTCGATCGGAGTTCCCAGCCTACTCCGGTTTTCTGTCGAAATTGGCAGATTCGAATCCATAGAACCATTTCACGAGTTCATGTTCTCTACGGTACTAGGATCCCGAGATTCCTTCCGATTCCTTCAGGATCTGACCCTATATGGCGGCTGCCATCATCCTCGTTCTCCAAAAGCTGTGTATTCGTCCTTGCACATAATATCTCATTCCATTTACTTGGAGTGCCTCAGACTCGACTCGGATGACGCGAACCTCTTGTTCTACCCTCACCATTTTTATCACGGGATAAGTGCTTTGGGATATCTTATTGCACTTCAGAAAATAGTTGTCTGTGGCTCTTGGATGCCACTCGATTGGCTGAGACAGCTGCCGTTTCGCCGCTTCACCCACAGTCACGGTACAGCCACCTTTTATTCTGTCCTCAGGTTCAATGACGTTGTCGCACTTACCATGAATCCTAGTGGGGCTGTGACTGGATGGGTAGCCAGAAATTGTTGCCATTGCCCTCGCAGTACGCATTCGAAGAAGACTGTATATGGCGTTCAACACGCTCCAAGGAGTATCCTGATTGTGCCAAAGCTAGCCGAGCAGCCTGATTTTCAAATTGAAATTCAACATCCAGCGGTCTTCCAAAGTCTCGCTCTGTAACTTGAACATCGACATCGACTTGCCCAACGACTGCCAATACCTTTTCGAAGAGACTAGGAACACACAATCAAATACGCGAGTGCAACCTCACGAACGGATCACCTCTGCCCAAGTTTCAATGGCCTTGAGCCACAATGACTCGGATCATGGCCTCACAGACAAGACTCGGACAGTTGAATGCGGTGAGTGTTTCATCATGATGTATTCTGAGGCTTGTAGCCTGTACTGATGCCAAGCTGTAGGAGGTATCTCGACCACTGGCACTATCGAAGTCAAGTCAGGAGCACCAATATTGAACCTCGACGTGGTATCCTCCATTATGGCACTCTCAGACAGACCGAGCGTATCCCATCTCATGAAGGCATGCCGTCAATATCACTCAATCGGGGTCCCCATTTTACTTCGGTTTCCTGTATCCTTCTATGCTCTCCGTTTTGTGGACTCGTTTTACCTCTTCATGTTCACAACAACCATGGATCGCTTCCAATTCCTCAAGGACGTGACCATAAAGAAGGCTCACAATACCTCCTACTCAAAGCGCAAGAACCACGCTTACCAATCGAAGATTCTACGTATCCTATCTCATGCGACCTCCCTCGAAAAGCTAAGCCTGGTGGATGTTGACCGTCTGCTAGACAATTTTCCCGACGCAATCAGTCAACTCGCAGGCCTCACGACGCTACGCGAAGTCGCATGCGCTGACTCTCGGAAATTACTTGACTGGGTGGGACAGCTGAGGGCCCCACTCACCAAACTCACTTTTACTCTCGACGATGGAAACGAACCTGTCGATTTGCTCTCTACCATTCCACACTTTCACGCCACCCTTCGTTCTTTGTCAGTTGCGTATGTGTTCTTTGATCCAGATGATCTCAGTCTCCAATTACCCCTCGTCAATGATCTTACGGTCGACACAGTCTACGCCGGCATGTACTCCGCATGCTATTCAGCACAAACAATCTTCCGCCTGTTTCCTAACCTCAAATCCCTCACATTCCCTGATGAACCCCTGGACGTCAACTTCCTAGCTTTTGCACAGAGGGACATACGTGAACGTCATGAGGAGCACATGGTTGCGGCAACTCGTGATGGTGTTGTAGATAAAGTCCTCGAGGAGCTCACAGGTTGTATAGCAGACCTGTACCGAGGAGCATACATATGCCGAGTCAAGGATCTCTCCGTACACTATCTCGACGACGAAAACGCTCTGTGGTTAATTCCACTCCTCGTCCACATGCAGCCCTCCTACCTTTCCCTAGCATTCCGACTATCCGATTCTGGTTTCGGTACGATGCCGGCTTTATTACAAATTTTCCAAGAGGTTTCAACTCTCAATAATCTGCGTCATCTGTCCTTGGATCTTGATTTCGAGGAGGCTAATTACGGAGCTGCACAGTGTATCGTGGTGAGAATCCGAATGAATGATCCATATGAATCGACTCTAACCCGTGGTTTGTCGTAGGAGGAGTTACCAGAAGTCCTTCGACATGTCGCAATCACACGGTTGACCATCACATGGTGGAATGTGGACGAGTTTACGGACAACCATGATTTCTTGAGGCGTGAAGTAGACTGGAGAGAAGTTGTACTTCTTATACTCCTTGTTGCGCCGACGCTTCGTGTGGTGGAAATACAGACAATAATGCCACCTTTCTACTCCACGAAAGTTTTCCGGGTACCAAAAAACTTGGTCAAAAAGACGCTTCAAAGATTCAAACCTCAGGCCGCAGTCATGAACTACCTCCGACCGAGGATTTTTTGTTCAGACTAATGTCGCGCTTTCTAATTTAGTGCTTGCTGGTACGCGTTTCTTGCGCGAGGTGATTTACCCCTTATCTCCCCGTTGCAGCTTCGGCTGATACACACACCTGTTACAGGACAACCGTAGACAATCGTACTCGTGCGGAGGGTTCGTAGCATCCCATTGTTACGGGATTTAGAATGTGTCTTGTGCTACCAGTGGGCCTCATCTTGTATGCAAAATTTCCGCGAAGTCAGCGTATAGATTCAATTTTTGAACCTGATGATCCGATGGAGATAGACCTGTTGAGTAAGCTTGATTCATCCATCCACTTGTCTCGCTTATGAGGCGTGCGAGATGTGAGGTGACCGAGATAATATCGAACGAATGTTCTTGAAAGTTTTCGATTTCCATCTCATCAAGTGCCGCCTCAGCAGACTTCCCCACGCTCCACGTTGCAACCTCGACGTATTGTACTGTAGGTGCTCTTCAACTAGTACCCAATCATACGAGTTTGGAGCAACGCTTGAGAGTGGACCTAGTACTTTGCATAAGTGTATTTTTTTCATGCGTTGGTCTCGCAATGATTGACAGTTACTAGATGCCCATCATGCCCGTTCTCCGGACTTGACTTCGTGAGGTTCTGAGTCTCTGTTTGCATTCATCTCGAATTGGAAGCCGTGACTGCCGTTTCGAATTTGCCAGCCTGCTCTCATCAGGATCATACCACCAGTCTGGAGTCTGGACGAACCTTATGTCGTAAATCACGGAGCAAGCTATATGGGGGACAATACGCATTCGATTATACGGGATTTTGCAGTGAGAATGACCCCTGGTAACGCCTCCGAGTCGAGGGTGAGGGGCGTAGAGATACATTAGTATTCTGGAGGGTTTCCGAGTCGCGAGTTGCGACCTGGACTCGGAGGTGCTAGCGGACCCCTCCTTGTTCCTTCCCCAAGACCCAAATCGGGGTGCACGAGAAGTCTTTGTCCAACACGGCTCGCGATCGTTCTGTAGCATGTTCGCGCCCTTTGGCCGGCTCTCCCGGCATCAAACTGGCTAATAATATCTTCATGAGCGCCGGCTTCAAATTCTCTCCATCATGGATAGTTTATCTTGCATTCCTCAGCTTATTGTCATCGTTGCAGAATGTACCGGTGTGCTCTTGGCATCTGAAGCTTGAATTGTGCTAGTAACGACAATCACACAAGTCGTCATGACTGTACCGCGTATGTGACAGACGACACGAGTTGCAACACGTGCTCTAGCTCGAAAAAAAAACACGTCTTCACAGCGACGTCTCTGCACGAGTCCAACGGTATGGTACTCCCATATAGCCGAATTGTACTAGAAGCGTTTTGATGGCAACTACCTCTTCCAGCGGAGAGCAACTTCCCCCTCCCCCCCCCCCCCCCCCCCAGCGACACGTTTTCAAGGCACCTCCTCTCACCTCCCTTCACCCTAGGAGGGCCACTCCCCTGCTCACCCACATCGTTCACACGATCCCGGCAGACGATCACATTCACCAAGTACAACATTCTGAAATGGTTCAAGGTGATATCGATCATGATCTCACGGCGGTCGAGCATGGTGAGTTTTACACGATGAACTTCTTAGAGGCCCATATTTTTTGTTAACGATGAGCAGCCAATACTCTAGACGAAGATACGAAGAAATCTGGAATCACTGTACTGAACCTTGATATTATATCTTGTGTCATGGAGCTTTTAGACCGTCCAGCCGTCTCATCATTCATGAAGACATGCCACCCATACTATTCAATCGGGATTCCCGGTATACTCCGATTCCCCGTCATCATCGATGGCTACGAAACCATGGAATCATTTCACAAGTTCATGTTTTCTACATTGATGGGATCCCCGCCGGATCGCTGCCGATTCCTCAAAGATCTCGAGATCAAGCGTGACTTTCCCCGTGGACCGAAAGAAGTTGACAACATCTACCTGTCGAACTTCTTGCACGTTATTTCTCACTCGATTTGCCTCGAAAGGATCGTTCTCCACAGACCGTCAACCTTATTTCGCCGATTTGATCATGCTGTCGATACTCTAGCAAGCCTCACTGCACTTCGTGAAATAGATTGTGGGAACGCCCCGGAGGTCATTGATTGGCTGAGAAAGCTGAGAGCTCCACTCACGAAACTCAGCTTTCACGTCTACGATGATGAGGATCCGCCCGTGAACCTACTCTCTACCATCCGAAACTTCAACGGAACTCTGTGCCAACTGTTCACCGGAAACATCAGCTTGGACCCAATCAAGACAGATATACAATTCCTCAATCTCACTGTTCTTGTCCTTTACGAGATCCCATCAAGCGAATCTTTCGCAGCCTCCACAATCTTCCGCTTCTTCCCTAATCTCAAGGATCTCGAGTTTCCCCGAAACTATGATGATTCCACGACAGACATTCCAGAAAGTACCATACGTGAGGATTATCAAGCAAGCTTGAGGGACGCAACTCACGGTAATAGTGTCGCACATCAATCCCTCGACGTACTTCGTGGATGCGCAACGTATATGTTTCGAGGAGGATGGTGTTGCCCTGTCAAGAGGCTCATTGTGGATTCCATCGATCACACCACTAGTCAGTGGTTGGTTCCGCTTCTCGTCCCAATGCAACCTCCCGATGTTGTCCTCATATTCGCCCTACGCGTTTCTGGGCTTGATGCTCTGACCTCGCTACCATCTATTATTCAAGAGTTGTCTATTACCGGCTCGCTGAAGTCCCTTACCTTGGTCTTCGACCTGACAGCAACTAAAAGCGGGTTAGCGATCAAACTCCTTGTGAGATTTTAAATGGTCAATGCGAGACGCAAATGGGCTAATTCTGACTTTCTATTTTTGATAGAACAAGTTGACCGACGTGTTTTTACCTATCTCACTACAAGACTTATATATTTCATTTGAAGGTGTCGACCCGGACTCACCTCATTATGACCGTTTACAGTACCGGGTGGATTGGAGAGAAGTCGCACTTTTCATCGCCCTGGGTGCCCGGGACATTATCTACATAACTGTTCATCCACCTTCGGGTTACCCGGAAAGACTGCGAATACCTAAAGGTTTAGTTGATGAGGCGTATCAACGTTTTCAAGACGAGGATAAAATCATTTCCCATGTTCGGTATAAAATCGTGGAACACTATGATTACAGGCTATTCTTAGGCCGTAAGGATATTTTCTATGTATATTCTCACTCTCAGTATGACTGAGATGTACCTCTGTTTCCAGGTTGAAGATAATTTGCCTTCACCTCAGATTGGGAGCCTGTTCGACTCAGATCCAAGTCTGCCCATGATTATCTCAAGTTTCGTCAGGCATCAGTTCCCCTTGTATCGTATTCAGAATAGGGTGGCGTGGAGCACAATTCATCTTGTTCCTGTGTTGCGAGCTTTTGTGGTGAGAGGGGCTCCTAGTAGTGCTTCTCAGATGGATTCGGAGACTTCTTCCCTCGGCGATTGGGCCAGAGGAGGGGAAACGGAGAGGCAAAGAGGGAAAAAGAGTAGAGACTGGAGCAGGGGCACGAGCCACCACTTATGATCTCTTGGCGTTTAATATCCCAAGAAGCCCGTTGAACGCCCAAATACCGAATGACGCCGTCTACGTCATAAGCAACCTTGTATAAATACCTGACGCATATATTCTTCTCGGGTTGTGTGCCAGTTACCAAGATTTGCTACCACCATCTTCGTCGCCAAGCACCGAGTTCAGGACGAGTTCCGTGTACTCACCCTTTGTCACCATTCCCATGAAAGAGCATACCAACCACCTCGGTAGTAAGTCCTTCGGCAGGTACATTGCATTTCCACATTGGCTCATCTTATCACTTGTTGGATGATATGGTTTTCCCCAGTCTCGAAATTACCAGCCCTGAATCTCGATGTAGTAACGCAGATTATGGGGTACTCAAAATGCGGTACCATCTCAGAGATCATGAAGGCATGTAGAGCGTACTATTCTATCGGAGTCCCTATCCTTCTTCGGCGTCCTGTCGAAATATCATCGTCAGAGTTTCTGTCATCATTCTACTACTTCATTTTTGCGACGAATCTGGGGCCTACAGACCGTGCACGGTTCCTTCGTACAATCATCTGGGACCACGATGTCGACATTCCCCGCGACGATCGCAACGACTACTACGACCGGGGCATATCACCCACCGCTTACACTAGGAAACAATACGAACAAGACCGTGGCGACGCGCTTAAATTCATGTACATTCTCTCCCACGCATCTGGTTTAGAATACCTCGACTTTACTCAGGGAAGTTCCCAGCAGTTTATCGAATTTTGTCCGGACGCAGTTGATACTTTGGCCAACCTCGCTCGGCTTCGATCGCTCCATATATGCCACGGTACCACCACGGACGTCAACTGGTTCTTGCGAGCTAAATCGCCAATCGTCGCGCTGGCAATCGATTTCAGGGGACATGCATCGGACAACCAGGAGCTCTCTACCTTCTCTCGATTTCGCGATACCCTCGTCTCACTCGAAATATGGGATCTCATGTTAAGACCCGGGGACGAAAATCTGCGATTTCCTCGTGTCCGAAGATTTAGAATAGAGGCAAATTACGGTCAATTGCCTATACCAGCATCATACGTCTTTCAAATATTTCCTAATATTCAAGTTCTCGAACTCCCCTCCCATTTCGAAGACGCGACATATGGAGATTATAACGAAAGCAACATTCAGAATCAGCGCTCTCTGAACTTAGCGCAGGTCAGGAAACTTGAACCCGCTCAACGCAATCTCCACTTGAAAGAGCTTCGGGGTTGTGCCGCAGATTTATTTCGAGGAGCCTATGAATGCACTGTTGAGAATCTTAGCGTCGTTCGTCTCGACTGCTGGGACTTTCAGTGGTTCCTCCCACTTCTTCCTCAAATGAGGCCCGTCTCCCTCTTGCTGCAGTTCAACGTCTGTGACAGGGAACCTGGACCTATTCAAATCGTGGAAATGGCTCTTCAGAAACTTTCCACAACAAATACATTGGAGAACCTCTCTCTGTTCATCGATCTTCCTGGTCCCCAGGACGCATCGTCAATTCATTGGTGTAAAGTAAGTCACCTACAAGTGGAGTTTCGCACGTACAGTATAACTTGATTGACTCGAACGTAACAATCAGGAGGACCTTTACACCGCGTTCGCACACGCATCAATCGAAACGTTGACTATCGTTTGTGGACGAGGCTACCGCTGCGAACTCCGAGACTACTGGAAAACGGGGCATGTTGTTGAGAGCGTCGTCTGCAAAATTGTCGAGGCCTCAAAGACGCTCCGAACTGTCATCGTTGGCGATTGGAACGGGACACACACCTTCAATATTTCTCAGGACTTCGTCCCCAGTTATTACGAAAAATCAATGACAGACCAGAGTAGAGTTTGGTTTCATTATTCCTTCTCTCATCTCGCTCTTAAGTGGCCAGTGTCAGACGGCGACGACACTGTCGAATATGATATCGACGTGTAGTCAACATCTGCGACACTAAATGTATTATAGGTCAGATTCTTATCGTTTTTTTTCAGTGCATCATACAACAATACGCTCGTCATGAGTTGTTGAAGGAAATACGTACTAGTACATGAAAACAGACTGATCGTGCCTGAGTGCAATGGGCGCTTCAGAAAACGCGCTTGTGGCAAGAACATCGCTCTTTTGGCGGGGTGATTACGAGCGCTTGCAAGTGCTTGGAATCGGCGAAATACCCGTAAGATGTATAACAGCCAGGGCGAAGATTATAGCTGCATAAAACGTTAAGTACCCGATTGCCAATGTTGAGAATCATTGGATATCTTGTGTAATATTCTCAAGCGGTGGTAATCACTTGCAAGGTGCATAAGAATTGTGAACTACCACAATGATTAGTGATGTTATTCCTCCATTGCGACGATTATATTGCCTTGTGAGTAGCGACAAGCAGCTAGAAGACCTTCCCCATTGAGGATGCGGCTATGTTAAATTCCAAACTTTCGGGCAGATATAGTTCATGATCACACAACGCGCACCACTTATCCGTTGATTTGGGCACAATCCTGTGGCTGACAGCAATCCCATTATACTAGTAAATGAATATTCATTTGTGATGCGTGACAAGAACAAGTTGTTACAGAAACCGTTAGGATTACACATACAGCCTGACTCGGGGAAACCGTCTTTGTAGTTGTGCGAGAGTGAGGAGGGGAATCGGTGCAGGTATCACGATCAACAGGCACGGAGGGGTGGTGATTGACAGAAACGATAGCGGAGGGTGGACAGCGCATGATAAAAGAAAAGGCTTGCTCAGAAGTACGGGAGGTTGTGGCAAGAGGTTAATCAGTGGGTGGAATGAGAGCACATCAACTAGTAACACACCGGCAAGTATCGTCAATCAAGTCATAGACCACTGCTCGAATCAGCCAAACTCGGACTCTCCGAAGAAATTGCTTGGGACTGCCTTGCAAAATTGAACTGTTGTCATACTCAAAAGATAGACCATTCAAAACGATGTGATAGACGTACCCTGTTGTCATTGCTACATATACGACATCAGAGGGCCTGGTGGCAGACGGTGCAGGTCCTCGCATTCCTTGACACCTATTGTGAGCCGATGACTGACATGAAGACATACACATTGCAAGGCCATTGAT
Organism: Meripilus lineatus; assembly: GCA_027627245.1. Lineage (NCBI taxonomy): Eukaryota > Fungi > Basidiomycota > Agaricomycetes > Polyporales > Meripilaceae > Meripilus > Meripilus lineatus. Next base: position 13,790 of record JANAWD010000293.1, on the reverse strand, counting down.
GATAGAAGGGTGTCATCCTCGAGGTACTGAACCAAGGAATCTGGCACGAGAAGGTAAGACCGTCCAAGGATTATATTGGGAAATGCTGCGCCCGGGTCTTCCGTCACTTGGCAACAAGCCCAAGTTCCGAGATCATTCGCACTCCCATAAGTTCATTTTCTGTGGGGCCAATTGATGGAATGGCACGGAGAGGTAAGTTACTGGCTCCAAACAATACGTGTAATTTACTATATTACTCACCCTTGCAAGATCAGACTGCATCCCAGTATCCAGACGGTGTTAGGGGCATCAAATTTGACCCACACTGGATATCATGGGCGGTCAGACTAGGTGTGCTATTGCATCGAGATCTACAGTGGCAGCTACGGCGGGTACACAACAACCAGAGATGGGAATGAACCAGTTATCCGGTTCGGTGGCATCCTCACAATCGCGTCAGCACCAAGACATTGATCCAAGTTCATGCTGGCAGAGGCCGTCAGATTATCGAGTTAGTTGAAGAGGACAGAGGAACATACCATGTATCCAGCAGCAGATGGTTCCGAAATATAGAAAACTTGAACGCATGGTGATGTGACATCCGAGTCAGCGAAGGCCAAAATGTGTGTGTAGTTTGCCAGTGGTCCCCCGAGATACGAAGCGGGAGACTTCAACGAGAACCCGCACCATTTCGGGCGAGCCAAAGGCCCGGGACCAGTATGCCCATCGTTCTGGAGTGTGATGTTCGCTTCAAGATATGGTCAATAAAGCTGGGAGGCAGGAGAACGAACACAAATTGCAACGGCGGAGGGGGAGGTACGATTACCGAATTCGGATCGATTTTGAGCAATTGTAAGTGGCTGCATTGATTGGCCATTGTTCGAAAGCATTCTGGTGAGATTGTACGCTTGAACTTTTTCTTACACATATTACAGCTACCTTACAGCCTAACATAAGCTCCACACATCTCTGATATCCATCTTGCGATACTCCTCTGATAATTACACTACTTCCGAAAGTGCGCAGGTCTTGCGCCCCGCTTGCCATTCGTTTCAACCAATTATAGTCGGTTACAATCGTGGGAAATGCTTGCTCATGCTCACAAGGGCCGTAGTCTCGTGCAAGCATTGGTCCAAAATGCCGATGAATTTGAGAGCATCGAAACTTGATCGAAACCGAATCTGGTTCCTCCTGACTCTACATGCTGAGTGCCGTTGCAGCTCGCAAAGCCCGTCTTCAAGGCAAAGATGAATCCACCACACCGACGATAATGCCAGCTGCGTCTTCCGTGACACAAGTACAAGCCCGCCCCAAACGAAAACATCCCGCGGGGGATAACCAGAAGCCGCTCAAGAAGAAAAAGAAAAAACAAGCACGGATTTCTGATGTCAGACAGACTCGATACTTTGAGGAAGCTCCCAAGGCAATAGTCTTGTCCGATTCTGAAGACGATATTGCAACCTCGGAATCAGAGGGAAGTTCGACAACCGACGACGATGGGATTTTTGCGAAGCCCAGCAGCAATTCTCTCGAAGTAGACCAGAGGTCTTCTCAGTACCGAGTATGGTCCCCTAGCAGAATCTCAGGTATCGTCTCCAGAGATTTCTCGGAAGCGGAAGAAGAAGATAATGGGGGTCCCCTTTCTCGGAGACCAGACGGCTCTGGTCGTCCGCAGAGTCCCTCCCCAATGTCGACCTATTGTCCTACAATCAATGAAAACTTCTTCCATCTATCAAAAGAGGAAGCGGAAACTCTTCTAGAATCGCAAACCCTGCCCAATGCTGGACCTGCTATACTACTTATGATGTCGTCCAGTGAAAAAGTCGCTCTGTTCGGGTCGTATGCTATGGTTCTTGTTCGCGGACGGGCATCTCTATCAGGGGTCACACTCAATGCCTCCACCACAATTCATTCTGTGTTTGCCTCTCGTTGCTCTCCCATTCCTGTGATAACTTCTCTGTCCTACGAAGAGAATCAACGACCTCTCCCCACCCTTCCTGAACGTTGTTTGAATGCCTTCCATTCGAATGATACAGCCTTGTTAGTGCAGGCATCATCATGTGGTATCGAAGGTCTTGGGCGCATATGCAGAGTATTTGAAAGCGCCTTTGTACCCCCGAGATGGAACGCTGCAGAGTCTTTGACGGATGGAATTCATCTAGTAAGCAGGATATTGCATGATCGAAAGCAAGGCGCTTACACTTCCCATGCAGATTCGAAACCAATCTGACGACCTTCGGCCTTTCTTCCTACCCAAAACATGGTCCAACACTCTTGACCAAGTAGACGAACAACTCGAGAAAGGTGGTCTCAGCCGTCAAGTCTTTCTGGTCAAAGGAGTGAAAAAATCGGGGAAGAGCACATTCTCAAGAACTCTGCTCAATGCCCTTTTGACTCGGTGATTGATATTTTGTGTCTATGTCCAGGATTGTCTGATCCTTTTTCTAGGTACCAGAAAGTAGCATTCCTAGAATGCGACGTCGGTCAATCCGAGTTCACCCCAGGCGGCATGGTTTCTCTAAATGTCGTTTCAAGCCACGTATTTGGTATGTGAGGCGAGTTAGGATTTTCAGCGCACCCATTCTCAATCATTCAATCTCTTTAGGATCCCCTTTCACCCACCAAGCCATCCCATACAAAGCGCACTTCGTTGGCTCAAGCTCGCCAAGGAATTCGCCATCCTACTACATAGAAGCTGTCCAGTCCCTCATTCATACCTACAACGTCGACGTTCAACATGGCGATTTGTCTCTCACCGAGTTTCTTGATGACACACGGAGTTCAGATGTGATACCGTTGGTTATCAACACTATGGGTTGGACCAAGGGCCTTGGTGCAGATCTGTCTCAGCAGCTCGAGGAAGCCGTCGAACCTTCTGCCATATTCGACTTTCATTCACTTGCAGACGAGGAAACCTCCCGAGACGATGGTTTCAGTGTCAACGCTTCAAGTAACCCCGCCGTAAAACACTATCGTATAGAATCAATACCCCCTTCAAGCATCCCCAAACAATATACGGCCGTCGACTATCGAAACCTCTCTATCCTATCTTACTTCCACGCCCGTTTTCCCTCCCCCGAGTTCGCGGATATATTATCCACTGGCTTTGTCAATGCCTGGGACACCACTCTTCCTCTCTGTGCACAATCCCCTTACGAGATTGTCGCAACCGTCAAGAGTCTCGATCTCATTGTGCTCACGGGTCCAGATGCGGACGATGTAGTACCCTCCGAACTGCATCGAGTGCTGAATGGCGCCCTCGTGGGGCTTGTGAGCAGCGAACCGGGAGTCCTAGACTTGCCCTCAGAGGTTGAATCTCTAGGAACGGGAAGCCATGGGATACCGTACATTCAAGGGGCGACGCCACCCTCACCGTCTGTATCGACCTGTCTTGGGATAGCCCTGGTTCGTTCTGTTTTTGTTCCGGAGGATCCTACGCAGGAGAGTATCCTGCACCTCTTGACACCAATCCCACCTTCTTATCTCTCTGCCATGCGGCCCCGAATTCTTGTCAAAGGCGATCTCGAAATCCCAGTATGGGGATTGTTGGATCATCGTGAGGGGAATATCGATGGAGGTATCGCGGGTTATGATAAGGAGAAAGTGCCGTATCTGCGATGGGGCAAGGGAGAGGGTGTTGGTGCGGAGAAGAGGAGAATCCGAAGAAATCTGATGAGGAAAGGACAACAATGATAGGTGTTGGTTCTTTTGTGGCTGCTTGATTGGGTTTGGAATCATTCCGGAGACTTCTCTCTATTTGCTGATCATCAAGCGTAGCTGAGCACCTACTGAAACGCTTTGTCCGAGTCGAGATCTCGATTTATGGAATCTCTTTGACACGAGTCGGCATTCGTCTTCCGTACATCATATATGGATTAGTCGTCGCCATCGTGCTCATTCTCATGAAGTGCCAGCGAAAAGCGGAGGATACAAGGACACTCTTCGGTTCCGAGATTCTCTGAGATTCGTGCTGAGACTGATCCAAGATTAGGTGCGCGATCGTAGTCACGGTGCCCCAGTTAGGAAGCGGAGGCTTTGTGGCGTCCAGCACATTTTATCCACGACTCTACAGCACGATAACCTTGGACTCTGATTTTCAATCCGCTCCGCTTTACTTTGGATACTCCAAATTTCTCTGTGGTATCCATGTCTCCAGGTGTTCTGTCCAACTTTTATCAGGTACTCGTTATCCATATATCGTATCAAATTGCATTGGAAATCGACATACTCCGAAAACAATGATGGCCTTTACTAGTTGTGCTGATTGAGTCTATAGACTGAGAAAACCAAGAAACAATGTACTGCGCTCCTACATCAGAATACTACAAATCCAAAGAACCATACTCCATGCACCATACTCCATACTAGATATCGAGAGAAAATCGTTGAGCACACCTGGCGCTCCTGAACCCTCGTCCACCTGCAAGCCAACCACGAATCCATACACGCTCTTCCCTTCAACCTTCAAAAATATCTCTAGTTCCAGCTCTAGTCTCCGTCATCTCCAAAACTTCCATCTCGGAAACGAACCGAAGGTCAAGGGCATGTCGATTTCTCGGCATTCTTCCTTTGATATGCTGCTCGGCTTGACTCCCCACCCTGGTTGGGTCTGGTTCGATCCCATAGGGGAAGCTTGTGCAGAGCGTGAGCTCCAGTTTCACTTCCTCCAACCCAGGAAGCTTAGAAAGCAGCGTGTCCAAGTTCTCCCAGTTGAACTGCTGGACGTCTTCGAAGTCAGTATATTTGAAATCAGTTTCCACTGACTGGATGGAACCGAATCCGAGGTGCGTGAGTATATGCGGATTGGATTTGACCGTAAAAGATATGAATGGCACTGAGGACGCTGTACTTGTGCACCTCATCGTCCCTGAAAGGCAAGTCAAGTCAGCACTCTGAACATACAGGCGAGCACCTACATGTGGTCTCCGTATCCTGGCTCCACCAGTATGTCACCTCTCCCGGTTCGGTCTCTGATGGGTCGGACAGGTATTGTGTCTTGGCGCGGAGACTGATAAGACCAATTAACGCTTTGGCATCATCAGCCGTGAGTGCTGGACGTATCGCTCTAGCATTTGGACTGATCGCATTTGCTTTCTTCGCCGCTTCAGTGCTTGATGCGACCCAAAAGGCAACTGCCGAGAGGTTAGAGCTACAAGAGCGTATGTTGGCATACGATATTCTCCATCCTGTGGATCCTGATAATGGCTCGACGTCGTCTTGCGTAGGCGCGTCGGAGTCCCAGGTCACCCGAGCGACCTCGAGGTTTGCGAGCGCGGGAAAGGCTCCAACCACTTGCCGTAAGTCGGAGAACGCCGAAAAATGAAAGTCGCTCAAGGCGAAGTAGGTGACGTGATGGCAATGAGCGAAATCGGTGACCGCAGGTGAAGTAATAGGGAAGGGTCGAAGGATTCCCCTGGTAAGGCGATTGTGATCATTGAAGAGGGGGGCGACTTCGAGCTCCAGAGTCGAGAGGTTCGGGAACCTCGTTGCCAGAATAGAGGGGAAGAGGAGAGCGTCGGTGTCAGACTCGTCCTCGATGGAAGCGACTAGCCCCGACACCCATGGAGCGGGCTCGTCTCCGACGATGTACGCTCCAAGCGAACTTCGACAGTGCCAGTGGCTTACACACAAGAATCCTGGGAGTCTCTGGGAGCAAAGTTGATCCCAGCCTCTGCTCACCAACCGGCACTGTGCTAAGGTATGAGGGTCGTCCCAAAGGTAACATAAGACCTGGTGTTGGATATGGGGAGGGAGGCGGGGAATGGTCTCGCCTTGGAAAGGGATGAAGGGGAGAGTAGCGGCCATCAGGATGTGTGAAAGGGATATCAGTTGCCTGTGTTCTGCGTGCGACAAGGAGAGGGGAAGACACCCTCAATTGTCCCGCGATGTGGATGTGGATTCCAAGGGGGGCACCGAACCCGTATATCAATGACCGGGGCGGCACAGGCTTATAGTCCTTTTTCTCCGGTGAGTCCGGTGAAAAGACACAGATCCGATCTCAGGTAGGGTCCCATATGCTGAACTTGGTAGTCCCAGGTCACACGCTTGAAGACATCCACATCGCTGTTCGGATCCCGTCTCTGGTCACCAGCAGGAGCCAACCAATGCACACGGCCGGTCCCTTCATGGATACCTTGTAGCATGCAATAACGGCACGGGTGGTCAGAGGGCTGTACCGATTGGAAGGGCTGTGCAACTATGGTTCATTCTCAGATTGCACCTTGAGCTTCGTTCAATTTGGGGAGAGTGGGATCATCGAAGGGGAAATTGTGGGTTTGGTGTGGTTCACGCCAATGAGGGTTCGTTACCTCAACATTGTCTCCTCCGAGTCGCTAACATGATTGGTATTCGCAGGAATCCCGTGATACAAGATGCCCCCCATTCCAACGCAGTCCAAATTGCAAAATTTGTCTTAAGAATACGAATGCGAGTTATTTAAGGCTCAGGCTGAGAGAACAGGGCCCCGAGCTTGGTCCATGTGCAGTCGCAGGGACTCTTCCTTCGAACGAGTAGATCGGAGGGCAATACTTCGGAAGAATATGGCGAGTGATAGATCACATTTCCGAATTTGGCCTCCTGTCTACTACAAGGGCTTACGCATTGGTTTTCCGGGATTTCGTTTTTAGGTTCAGGATGTCAGGATTGTGTTCAATGGCCGCGGGAGAGAGAAGTGTGACAAGGCTAATGTTCCCGTGTCACAAGTATCTCCCGTTACACGTTACGCGTCACGATAATACAAGGGAACTTCGGTTTCGACGCACTGCCGCTTCTGAGCCTGTCGTTGGGAGCAATCCGACGATGCACGTTTCAAAGTTTGCCCCAATCCAAGCTCTGTTGAATATCAGAGACGTTCTGATCTATGGAAACAATGTGCAAACCCCTTGTGGTCCAGCTCGAACCTTTGTCCGAGTTTGTCTCCCGTCGCATTTGTTCACCCTCATTTCTCTCATGCCCCCATCTCCCGTGTAAGATTTCACGACCGTTCTTGATTATCGTGTTATCTGTCCAACTTACATTCAAAGTGCTCTTGGGCAAACCTGAGCATTTCTTCTATCTGACAACAGCCTTCTTCTCCATCAGACATTCCCGATCAATTGACAAAATGACATCGCACTTTTTATGCTACCTCCGAATTAAACACCCTGTTCACTTTCTCAGGATCTCCAGGCCTGCTCTGTCCGCAACTGTAATTTTTCTTTCTACTCGAGATGTTGAGGATTAGCCCATAAGTATCGACTCGGAGGTGCTGTGGATCTCCATGACACTGACTACGTGAAGCGATCCGTATCAACGATTCCCTTAGCATCTGGGGGAAGAGATCTCCACATCTTACCCTTCGGCATAAATACGGCATGGCTATGAGCCTCACGAGGATGTTGCACCGCAGTTGGTCGTTCACGAAAAAGGCAATGGCTTTGGATCCTAACAGACCCAAATATTGTGTCACTGCTGTGACGTAACGCCTGTGCACCAACCAAAGCCAGCGCTTGCTCCCAGCCACATCTCAATCCCAGGTGCTTCACAGTGTCTGAGGCTCTGATTACCATCTCCTTCTGTTATCGCTGTGACCCTAGTCTTCGTTCTTGCAAAAAGGATCGCTTTCTTCTATCTTGACGCGAAGTCCCCCCAATAAACCTTCTCGTACACCACAAGTTTTGCGTCTTGCGACGCGTTTGACGGGTCTCATTTACGCGCCAACTTCGAAAACCCCAAAGCATCGCGATGCCTCCAAGGTCCTCAGCACCGAAAATCATTATCAAACCACTCGTAAAACGACGTGGCAGACCTCCCAAACTCAAAGTGTTGCCACCCCCCTCCCCGTCTCCTGTGGAGTCCATCCCAGAAGAACCAGAGGAGGACGACAACGAAGTTGAAGGAGGTGAAGATTCCAACGAAGGCGGAAGTGCAGCAAGTTCGAGTCAACTTCCCTCTGCTTCGCAGACACCTGGGGCATCCGTCCAGGAAGACGACGGTGATGACAAAGACGATGGCGAGGCTGTGAGCACGGCCGCAAGTGAAGATGCAGATGCAGACGTGGAAGTCGAGGCGGACGCGCAACCTGAAGTTGTAGAAGAAGTAAAACCAAAGAGAGGACGTGGTCGGCCTCGTGGGAGCGGAAAACCCAGAGGGTCGGGGACGAGTACGCCAAGGGGCAGAGGTCGAGGAAGAGGGAGGGGTCGTGGTCGGGGCAGAGGGATCACGATAAAGCTGCCCAGAAGAGGTGGGGAAGAAGGGCAAGACGAGACAGGACCGGCAGCTGATGAAACCGAGGATGCTGAACCCGAAGAGAGTACTGGGCCCATCGCTGGCGGAAAACCCTTCAGAAACATCCAGGGAAAGATATATGTTATCGAAAACGACGAGCTCGTGACAGACGATGACCCCAAAGGCGACACCAAGATTGACGCCAACGGAGTTCTTCTTGGAGGTGAGTGCTCCCTTTGTCTGTGTGATTTGGTTCAACTCTGACTGGAATCTCAGGTCGAAGGTTCAAAGCCGCAACGTTTGCGCTCCCCAACCGTCATCCCGAACGTCAGTACATGTTAGCGATAGATGCAGCGCGTACTTCAGGTTTCAGAGACTCCTTGTACTACTTCCGTCGTAACGTCCTCGCCATGAAGCTCAACGCGACACAATTGGAAAAAGACCATCTTATCGAACAGGGCAAACTTGGCTCGCATCTACGCACGAGAAGCGTCACCCTTGTTACTGCAAGGAGTGCATTCAAGCTTCATGGTTCCAAGATGCTTATTGGTATGTCCCTTCATTCACTTCGCTAGCAACTCACCTCATTGAACGACGTCTGCAGATGGTCATTGGGTTACAGATGACTACTATGAAGACAAAGTTTTGGAGGAGATCACTGCAAAAGGTTTGAAAGCTGGAGACCCTGTTGGGGAACTGGCAGACCCCAACGCTCCCGCTCAACAAGACCAGTCACTCCTCGCAGTTCCTTCTACCAACGCTGGAAAGTCCGACCGAGCTGGCGGTTCAGGCAGCGGAAGCATATACAGACCCGGAGGTCCGACCACCATTTTCGGAGGCTCCGGTTGGGGTCCATACAGTGACGGACCACTCAACGCAGTTCGGAAGTCTTTGCTTACGAGGGATGGTCTGAATGAAGAAAACTGGATGTTGATTGCTGCGCAGAGAACGTTGGAACTAGATGAAGAATGGAAGTTGTTGAGGCGAGAGAATCTGAAGGCTTGTGGTGGCATTTTAGGAGATTTAGAGGAAGAGACGCGGGGAACAAAGAGGGCAGCGACTGAGGGCATAGAGGGTGAAGGAGGCGAAGAGCCCAAGAGACAAAAAGTATATGATGATGGGCCTTATCCCATGGGTGTCTATGAAGCGCAGACCGGAATTGTCCTCTGTCAGTTTACCCCCCGAATCGTTTGTTCACCAAGCAACCTACTGACCTACTAAATATTCACTACAGACCGTTCTGACACCCAGCCCACAACCAGTCGCTGGGAGCCTGTCCCGGGCCATAAGTCAGTACTAGGAGGTTCTAAAGCCGGTAGCGCGGCATGGGGTCTCGCATGGGTCGACACTGTCATGGAACTCCCAACAGCTGAACCCGATCAAGAACCTCCCACTTCCCCTTAGTTTTCCTTCTATTTTTCTTCCTAGAGATCGATATCGCGGGTTCACTTGTAGATACAGTACTGTTGTTATATTATTGCTATCTTAGGTCTCTACAATCACGTACCCTCACCCATACACGTACACTTTTTCCATACTTGTTGACATCATGAGATGGTGGGACCACCGCTCATGACTTGGTACAAACCTTCGACTTGTCTTCTACTGAGGTGTGAACTCCAAAATCGCATCAAGGGCTCCATTTCTGCTCTCGACCGTGGCATTCCTTCACCCTGACCAATATTCGTACCTGTTACTTGGGCGAATCCTTTCCTGAAGGACGCCATTGCATCCGCGGGTAGAGAAGAGCTCGAAGGAGATGGTCGATGGAGGACGAGGAGAGGAGTCGGGCAAGGAGTTTGTAACGTAGGATACGACAACAACGGACCAGCCATCGTGACGATCGATCCAAGTGCCTTTGGGACATAACTAGGGGTATCTGAACTTTGAGTATCTATGCTTTTGCGTTGTTTCTCCAACTCGGATTTCCACCATGATAATCCGAATTCTACGGCAACGCTTCCGCCCTGCGCGAATCCCAAGATATGTATGCGTTCTGGTGGCCATGCGCATTGAGTGGGATCTATGAGGTGTGTCATGATGGATGAAAGGAGGTCGAGGGCGGGGGTTGGGTTTGGTCTTGAGATGAGTTCTCCGAGTGGATCAAACGACGTGTACCATTGGAAGGCTTGTTCATATAAGAATGGAATCCTGTGTAGAGCATCATCAATCTTCTTCACTGCCCAATAAGAGAGGATGTCGAGCCGATATAGGATCTACTGACTGCTCTGGAGCCCGAATGGCCAAAGTGGCAGTCTGCGGCAACTTGAGCTGTTTTCCTAATCGTCCAAAGGGTATATGTGTATCTCCTGCCGAAGCCAACTTCAGTGAGATTTCGGAGTTCAGCAAGAGTTTTTGGGGTGAACATCACTCACCAAGGCCATGCAGTAGAATGAGCAGATTCTCATCTGTGCCATCATCGCTCGGCGTATACACAAACGGCACACTGATCCCCTTTGAACCTTGCTTCGGCGGGTTCTTAACTCGAGGTGAGATCTGACCGGATGACACCTCACGAAGAGTGATATCTGTTGCCGACATGACGATAACTAGTAGAGAGAATGATCGAACTTTGATCTTCGTCGTTGAATCGTGATGCACAATCAAAATATTAAAGCACATTACCCACTCTAAATTCGAAGCAATCGATATCTCAGACTACCCTTCAAGTCGATCTCCCCTCGACACGAGTCTTCCCAAGGTTTCAAGGTTTCGTGGTTTCAAGCTCAGCGACACAGTAATCCTCGATCCGAGAGGAATCTGCCAGTGTGGATCTGGAGCTTAAGTATAGAGCAAGGGAAGACCCGACGATTCAGAAGTCCGAGTCGAGGTCGAGATCAACCAGAAACCGACTCGGAGAAAGTGTGAGATTCACCGGCATTGGGTGTCGGCGTTTTACCCATGATTGACGTCGACAATGAGCTCATCGAAATCCTTACTGAAGGTGCTAATATTCGCATACGAGCCGACCATACCAGTCATTACTTTCCACCAGGCACAGAAATTCACCAGACCCTTCCGGTTCTCAAACACGTACGAATAACACAACAGATCTAGAGGATTCGACAACGAGAGCGGCTGACTCGGAAATAAGTTGAATTAGTTCACTATTTTTGTTAACGTCGACGCTCTTCCAGCAGTCCTGGCTGGTCAAAGTCGGCCACATCATCTACAATGAGGGTAAGAGTACGAGAGATGGAGATAGTAGAGGATAGAGGATAGAGGAAAAGAGAAAACGGTGTAACGGTGTAATGGTGTAACGGGAGGAAAAGTGTAAGTCTTGAACGTTCGTTTTTTTCTCCGAGGGGGAATCTGTATGGTGTATGATGATATAATACGTGCTGCGAAAGATAAAACGTAAAGGTAAAAAGTGGTTGCGACGCCCTGACCAAACATGAAAAAAGGAAGAGATAAATCAGATCAAACGCAAGAAACCAAGAAAGAAAAGAACACAGAAACACAGAAAGAAGGAAAGGACGGAGAAAAAAAAACACATAAGACGTGAGATTATAAGATACAGTCGTCATCGAGATGCAAGGATGGGTGGTGTAGACAGACGTGCATTGAGAGATGTATAAGCGACAAAGAAAAAGAAAGAGAAAACCAACATCAATGGCACTGGATAGAAAAAGAAAAGGAAACCCGGAAAGCGTAGCACTAAGTCGTAAAAAGACGTGACACAACAGGGGTATTGTGAGAGAGTGAGAGAGTGTGATAGAGAGACGAGATGAGATGAAGAGCGACGAGTGAGTAAAAGACGAAGAGAGTAAAGAGAGAGATGGAAAAATAGCGGCACACAAAAGAAATACATTATGGATCAATTTATGAAAACACGGGGGTAGTAGTTAGTTAGGGCTTTCTGTTTTCTAGTTGAGGTAGCCACGACACTTTGCAGATCCACAAAGACAAGGAATCTTCACTGCCTCGATGGGGAAATGATAATCTACAAACGAAACAAAAACGAAAAAAAGTCAGTTAAATGAAGTACAAAAGTCAGAACGAAAGAAGAAAAGACGAACCATATGTGATCTCACTCCCCAGTTCGATATCCTGCTTCGCATAAATCACAATCTTCTTCTCCCCATTGATAGTAATAATCTTCGCCGTACAATTCGGATCGCACGAATGGTTAATCAACCGCCTGGAATAGACCAACCAAGACCATCAGTCACCAATCACCTAACCTCGAAAAAAAAATCACATACCCAAGATTCCCCTTCTTCGTAGCATCCACAACCAAATCCTCATCAATCCTAAACAAATAACTACTCCCAATCCCCTGCCTCTCATACGCCTTCTCCCTCTTATCCGCCACCTGCGCCCTAATCACCTCTCCCACATACTCAATAACCATCTCCCCCCTCGAAATCTTCTCCATCGCATACAACCCCCAATCATGAATCGGCGACCTCGCAAACCTCAAATGTTTCTTCCTCGTCTGCAACTGATTAAACTTTACCAAATCAGTCGTCGGTGACTCTCCCAACGAATTCGCAAGCGCCTTATGAAGTAGATTGATTTCTTCAAGTCGAGTTCCCCGGGATCGAGCGTTTGCACGTGTAGAACGAGAAGAAGCGATTGTGGTCGGTTGTTGTTGAGAGGTGGATTCAACTTCAGTAGGAAGGAGGTTGGAATGTGTGTTTTGTGTCGTAGTGGAAGATCGTTGAGCATACTGAGCGACATAAGCCGATTTCTCTGCATGTGAGATCTTGTAATACCCTTCCGTCCTCGCTGAACCAGAAACATGCACTCGGAAAGGTTTCGGAGAACTCGGGTCGTCCAACAAAGAAGGCATCATCATGATCGGCGGTCCTTGACCTGGAATATGTGAAGGTGTCCCAGGAGCAGTAGTCGTAGCAGTCGTCGTGACGGTCAAAGGTTCTGAAGGCGGAAGAGGGATTCCATGTAAATCATGTCCCAATGCAAGGCGCATGAAATACAAATCCTCATCGTCCTCGCATAATCCCTGATCGAACGGATCGGGAATAGGGACAGGTACGACCTGAGGAATCGGCACAGGCTTGACAACATGTTTATGTCTCCCTTTACTCGACTTGACCTTGGGTGAAATGGGAGGCGGCAACACGTCGACCTGCGCGACGACAGGAACATCAAACCCAAGATCTTCAGGCCGCACTTCGTGAATGATCAAATCGCCATCCAAAACGACCTTCTCCGGGTGTATGACAGGATGATGACTCTTTTTCGACGATTTCTTTGATTTCTTCGTCACGACAGGGATAGGGACATCCTCTTGAACGATTTGGACCTTGGGTTTCTTCTGCACCGGTTGATCTTCCAACTCCACGCCATCTGTAGGCTCTCTTTTCCTCACGAGAACGTCTGAGCCGAGTTGGGGAGGGGGTACGACGGGAGTCAAGACTTCGATCGTCTTGGTCGGGGGTGGAACAACTGATACTGCTGAAACGTCCTCTTCGTTCTCTTTCTGATGCTCCTCGTCCTCATCTTCCGACTCGACCTCCACCTCATCCACAACCCTCTTCGCATGTCCCTTCTTAACCCTCTTCCTCGGTCTCTCCTCCACCTCATCGTCATGCTCTTGCTCTTGCTCATGCTCATCCTCACGTTCCTGTTCCTCCTCCTCC